>JANEHU010001687.1:0-51004 GCA_027563435.1 Nasonovia ribisnigri
TTTTCGTATACAATGATATATCATTGAATTCAAATTTAATACCATCCATTATACAGTGATCTACTTGTGACCTACTGTACAGCTGAGCGACATCCACTTGACCCCCTTTTTTATTTTATATTTGTTTACTTTACTTTTTTTTTTTTCATAATTATTTGAATTGAATACTTTACCTAACTAGTTTAACTTTTAATATGTTATCTTATAAAGAAACCAAATCGGCTATGTGCATACATGAAATCTTTAATATTGGTTGAAGTTTCGTTTCTTGTAGAGAATTTCGTTCATTGGTGTACTCAAGCAGTCTAAAGTTTAAAATTCCAAGAATATTTATACATAATCAAGAAAAACTGAAAACTTGTTTAGAAATAAACCGCTAGAATATTTCCATTATGCCTTCAATTTTTGACTAAATGGATTTTGTTTATCATATTTAATGATAAACAATACGAATTATTTTAATTAATATTTAATACTCTTTACTCATAAGTGTTTCTTGTAACAATTGAATAATATTATAATATTATTATAATAATAATATTGTAAAAAAAATATTATAATCATTTGTCGTTAAAATTATTAAATAATTCTTCAGAACCACTAAAATGTTATTACTATCTTATAGAGTTAAAATAATAAATAAGGAAAACTCAATCATCGAGCGTTATAGGTATTATAATATTTTTATAGCATCACTGATAATTTTAGGTTAATAATTAAATAGTATGAATAATATTAATTCAACTTAGCAGCTACCGTATAATAACAATATCAATATAATTTAAAATATCATAGACTGACATACCGTCTCCGCTCAGAATCGTTTTTCGTATACAATGATATTTATTATATCATTGAATTCAAATTTAATACCATCCACTAAACAGTGATCTACTTATAACCTACTGTACAGCAGAGCGACATCCACTTGACCCCCTTTTTTTTTCGTAACCACAGTGTGGTTACTGCAGATAGAGTCGTTTTAGCCGCGTCGATGTTTCGCGGTAATTTTAGTGAACATATTTTAACGTATTATATATTGCCTCGTGATTTCGTACCGACTACCTATTCTGATGACGTGCAATATATCGCACTAAGAAATTTACTTACAACGATCATACTATAGGTTATAATATAAATATTGTTTATTGTGATGGGGATAATAATAACACGCAGTAATCCATCACGATCGGTTCGCGATCTATAACGTCTACCTACATGTTTATATATAAACTCTCTATAGAGAACCGAAAATTATATCATAATTTCATTCCTATTGACGAATCGTTTATAATTACAACTTTGATAATATCATATATTACACTCATGCAAAAAAAAATGGGAGGTAGGTATCCCAAACAATAATACACTTATTATAATTACTGTTGTATCTCCGCAGTTGTATCAATATCTTTACGTTCTGTTACTGTAAGTTAATATTGGCTTTAATTTGAATATAATCATCTGGAATTAAAACAAAAAAAAGTTATCCTTTTAACTGTTACACTATTTATATTTTATACTCTGCAACTTGTATATGCTACATAAAATGAAATATTTTTATATTTTAAATTTAAATTTTGAGATCTACTATACGATCTAGTTATTTAAGTTTAAAATAATGCTGGTCAGGGTTTCCTAAAGTTGTACGGTTACTGGCAAAAAATAATATTATAAAATACAGGAACTTAATAATAATATGTGTAGAGCAGTGAATGGTGTAAATGTTTTGGACGTAAGTATATTAGTAGATACATCTGAAGCAGTGAATATCCGTAATAATATTTTATGAGCATTTCAAGAAAGAATTTTGATAAACTTGGACATTCACGAATTTAACGATTATAGTTTTTTTTTAAAATGTAATTCAAAGAGGAATAATCGTAGGAACTTAAAACGTTTTACTGTTATTATCATTTTACTTATTTAATGCAGTTTTAAAAATATTCAAACTAATTTTAAGTAATTTTGTATGTGTAATCTTGGTAGATAGGTGCAGTAAAACCTGAAGAATACCCAAAAAAATAATACACTATGATTACCTATTATAATATTTATGTATCTTTGCAAAGATGTATCATAATGACTTTACATTCTGTTATTGTAAGATAATATTGTGGTTTGAATTTAATCAACTTGAACCGGAATCCAAACTAATAAAAAGTTGAACATAAATTCATTTTTTATGAGCGTTTGAAGTTAGAATTTTGATGAATTTCTTCAAAATCGCTAAAATTAGCAAATTATTTCATAATTAAAAATTCATAACATTTTTAATATTGATACCGGAAGTTTGGAAATTTAATATTAGGTTTCATGTACGTTTCGCTTTGTAGAATTGTAAAGAAAAAGGTTGAGTGCAATTTCACAAATATTTTTTACGAGCGCCTGAAGTTAAAATTTCAACAAACTTGGACATTCACGACTTTAACGGTTTTAAATATTTTTGTATGTAATTCAGAGAGTATAATAAGAAAAATTTTTTTGATTACATTTTATTGATACTACAATTTTATATTCTATATTCAATAAAATCTTCAAAATATTTAGAGTAATTTTAACCATTATTTGCGTAATCTTGATGGATAGATATACAGGCATGTAAAAGCCGACAGGTACCCAACACTTATTATTAAACTTACAATTATAATTTTGTGAATAAAAATATTATAAATATATCTAACCTACATTTTGTTGTTTTAAATTTTGGAGTAATGTAATCTTTGACCCCCCCACTACAATTATGGCCTAGGATCTACGTGGAATCAATTGATTCCGGTCTTCAATAACCATCACGGAAGACATACGTATAGTACGATATGATATTTCATTATCGTTCAAGTCATACGGTTTGACCGTAAAAATCGAGTTCATTATAAATATCACATATTATAATAATATACTTGTCGCTACTATAAAATCTAGGACCTAGGTATGTCAGTATCCGTTTTTCGAACGTAATTTTTCGATTTCTCGGAAAACAGGTCACCACTCACCACGCATACTTAAGTACCTACTTTAAACTGTCGCTAACGCGAGGGGGGGCAGACTGACAAATAATAACCATGGCGAATACCCACGAGGTGCGAGAACTTATCTCGAAGCGTAGTCCAACACATTTTTTTGTGGTCGCGAAAGATACCCGGAGTGCGAGGTGGGTACTAGAAAATCAATTTCCGCGCTGTTGAAATCATTTTTACAACCCCGTTGTGGGGACACAGCGGCGTTGGTATACCACGGCGTTTTGTCGTCCCGCGTAGTTGATACGATTAACAATAATCGCTCTTGCACGACATCCATTTTGAGGACGTTAAAAACTTATGAAACAACACCACCTACGACTGTGCAGAGGGTAAACTGCAGGTGCCGTACTTAAGATTTAGCCAACTCATATGAGTGTACAACAAAAACTGTACCTTCTACGGTATAAAATATAAATCTTTTTTTAAACGTTTTCTTATACGTTTTTTCATACGTATTTGATGTTTACTTTGATATTATAAAGATAATATTTATATTTTTTATTGTATATTACAATTAATTGCAGTTTTTTTGTGATTACTTAGATTCCTTACACAGTAATCTAAACTTAGATTCCTATCTTTGTACTGTTTCTGCGAAAATCCAAAATCCAAAATATTGGCCTGCTGTAGCGGAGCAGCTATTCTATGTATAAGTCTTGTACTATAAAGGACTGCTGATTTGATGAGCTCAATGGCGTAACTAGGATTTTAGGGCTAGTGGAATACAATTTCCTGTGGCACCTACATTTTTTTAAACCTCTTTACTATTTTAAGTTGAAATAAACATTGAATTATAATGTAAAATAAAATAATTATCTCAAAACGTATAAGTATAAAAATGTGTCAAGGAACATTAAGATATTTATAAAAAAAAGTACAATATTAATAATTATTAAGTCATTTGACAGTTATACAGGAACATTTAGATACATGAATAAATGGAAAAATTGTTATTGTTTATTTTAAATTTATTAATTTACTAATTTCTAATAATGACTCAGTATGTTTACTAGCACGTTTTATAATATATACCTACTTTGAAAATGTTCTCATTTATTTTAAAAGTTTCATATATAACTTTCTTACAGATTAGTGTGAAATGTGAATGTGTTTATAATTTCACGTACGTACGTCATGACGTCCTTGTGATGTTTTTCATTTTTCCTTTTGTCACGTTCAGCTGTTATATATACTGTCACAAATAATATGAAAGGGTGTTAACTTTGAAATTATTAATAAAAAGAGACGAGGCAAAAATAGCAAATATACCTAAGTAAAATGTTCAACCATTTAGTTGTTTTGTAACTACTTGCAATTATGTAAAAGAAATATTTTCAAATACTTTAGTCTTTTAAGAAATAATGAATGGTGCGTTAACGTTAAGGTTTTAACGTTACAAACTTCATCGGGTTGCAAGTCTCAAAGAATCTAATGATATAATTTTTCGAAAACGGTCAGGTTTTTTTTAGGTTTATTAACTTCGGGTAAACCATGCAACATCAGTTTTTAATTTAATTTTAATTTTTCGGTTTCATTTCAAATAATGGGATTGTAAACTCTCTCGGGTCTACTTTTGTGAATCATAGCACACATGGCATTATTTCGAGATGGTTACTATATTTTTAATAAAATATAGTAATATTTTATTACATTTAAAGTAGTAAACTTAAAATCAGACGGCAGTGACAGTAATGGTATTAAAAATAACCTGATTATTCCAGTAGGTACACATTTATATTGACACAATATAGAAAATTTAGATTTTACTCAGTATAATTCATCAATTATCACATAGTTATTTAAATTAATAAATATTATGTAGTTACCTATTTTATTTTGATACACCCAGGTAGGTACTGACTTCCGAGGTTCTTGGATGAGAGATAAGCGATACAGTTTGACTGCCTAAGCATGTCATATAAGTATGTCTACATCTATGATGTAGGTATTTGAAGGCATATCAACAGGGGAATTTGCTCTCTCCTCTGAAAAGTTTTTTTTAGTATCATTCATAATTAATTTTGCTCTGCTTTTGGATTTTTAATGTCTTTAAAGTAAGGCATTTTATAAATACATGCACAATGATCAGTTTACACAAAGATACGGAATAGCTATACTCAGGGGTGCCGAAATGTTTAAAATTTACTATGACATCGTACATCAAGAGTCTCCTCATCATCTCTTCTATTTATAATTAACAACGAGATGCAATCGAAGCACCCACATAATGCAATTTTTAATCATTTACTTTTATGTATTAACGTACATTTTGGATCCAACGTGGCATCCCTTAAAGTACCCCATGGTTAGCTCACTCTAAAAAATCTACTATGACATATGTAGTAGATAAATTAGGTGATCGACGTCACTAGGTATACCTATCTGTTAAATTATAATATAAAGTAACACCTTTTTTAGTAAACACATTAATAGTAATTTTGAATATTTTATACTTTATTAAGTCAATATAATACAGTCTAAAGAGGTAATATACTTGATACAATTTACAATTCTACTGATAATATAAATGGTGTACAATAAATTGTAAATCAATATTTATATCTTCTTATTAGTTTATTGGTTTGATAAGTCTATTATTTTAACAGTGCGCTTGAGAAATACAATACTCTGCAGTGTGCCAAGCTGATGTTAGGGAGGAGGAAAACCGAAAGGTTATACACTAAATAAAAGGAACTCAAAACATAAAAATAAGTTTTTTAATTTGAAAGAATTTTCAATTCTAAGAACAATGGTATAGGTTTAACTACGTTATTCGTTACAATAAATCTTTTTATTTAAAATACATTTGCGTTACTCAACATTATTTTATTACGATACGTTACTTTTTCATTCAAAAAGTAGGGTGTTACAAATAACGTTATTATTTTAAAATGAATTACAAAATCAGTTCATAGCGAGTTATAAAAACTTAATAAGTAATGGTAAAATGTTAAACATTATTTTATTATATACATTAAATAGTAGTGTAGCGAGAAACTTGGTGGCCTTGGGGCCATAAGGGACAGAGGTCCTCTTAAACACAAAAATTAAATTATAATAAAAATAATGATTATTAAATAGTTATTCTAGGAGCCAATAAAAATTATAATTTACATCAGGATTGTTATAAGGAGACGACGGCGTACTCGTACTAATCACAATATTTTCATCAATATAACATTTCTTCTGAATTGTGGCCCATGTTTTTGTTGGGTATACGCATATAGGTACGAATTTAAAACATAAAAAATAAAATATAAAAATAAATATTATATTACATTACGAAACTTTATTTTTCTTTACATTATCACATGAACCATTAGTGGCATATTATTACTACTGGTAGGTTAAAAATGTTGTTGTGAAGTTTTTATTTAACATTTTTTTATATTTTTTTATTTAAAATTAAAGTTTATTAATTTGTAACTGTCATTATTAAACACTAAACAGTCAACTATAATATTATAATGTGATGGTCCCATCTTAAAATTGTAAATTTTAACCGGGCCAGCGTTTGAATATAACGCAAATAAACTTTGATGCAATGTACACAAATCCGCGCTGCAATTCGTACTTATATTTGGGACGAAACTAGAACCCAAAATTTTACTTTTGACAGTCACTTGGTTTATTTTATTTTATTATAGGTCTTGGGGATCTTTAGATTTAAGTCCATTTTGATTTTATCGTGATGTTTAAAAGCCAATTTTTTTGTGGAGGGTTGGATATATTACTTTATTTATAGATCTATACATTATAATATTATAGTTTCCTAATTTTGTTTTGATAATGCCAATATAATATCATAGGAATGGGATTTCAATAATATCGTATATGTAATAGTTTGAGTTATACGTTGAGGATAATGGGAGGAACTACATGTGTTCAAAGATGAGCTTTTCAGCGCGTTTTATGCATTGTATTCGGCCTGAACTGATTGTCCCGTTGTCATTGTCCTGCGTGTTTTATTAGCTGACAATCGAACATGGCTTTTATGCGCTTTGTTTTGTCTACTTAGTACCTACAATTCACCGTGGCTGACAACTAATCAACCCAATCCACGAAGTGGCCGAACAAATCAGTGGTAGTTAATGTGGTTCTTTAGGAATTATATTCAACCGATGGTATGCACTATATTATATTATATTGCTTGATTTGCGATACTTTTATTATATTTGTAACGTGAAAAATGGACATTTGCCCTTTATAATAACGTGACGAAACAGAATTTCGTTCCCGGAAACCAATTATGTGTAAAAGACATATTCTCTTTAAACGTATTAGAGGTTCTGTACACTTACGTGTAGGTTCATATTATAAAGATGGCGTAGGAAAAAATAATTAAAATATTTTAGTGATAATATTAGGTACTTAAAATTCTATCACCATTACAATGTTACATAATATATTAGCTGGTTATATGACCAAATAATTAAATGCACTTATGCACTCAAAATATGCTTTGAAAATCCTAAAATACCTACGCAACATTTTATCTTTTAACACAAAATTAAAAAAAAAACTACTAAGTGGTTAACACTGCTGTATATTAGGTGTCTAGAGAGTCACTGTAATGGTTATGTTAAATTTGAATCTAATAGCTATTAAAATTACTGTAAAAAATAACCATGTTTATACATTATTTAGATTTTTTGGTGACAGTATGAATTATATTTATGAGAATCATATTGTTTTAAATTTTCAATTCTTGGCTATAAAATTTGAATATTTTATAATTTTTTAACTACAGAATAATTTGAAAATTTTCGAGATTTTGATAAATGTGGTCTACATTTTAATTTTGAATACTTGTAAAAACAAATTAAGAATTAACGTACTGAGGCAGTAGACAAAAGTGAAAACTTCTACTGATACATTTTTACAGAACTAGCCCATTCCCTAGCATAGTATTATTTTTTTTATAAAAAAAATGTCCACACGAGTCTTTAATATTTATTGACTGCTTTATAATAATGAATTAGGAACCTTGTTTTAATTGTTCAAGCTTTTTAAACCAACTAATAAAATAGTTTTGACATTTATAGAATAAAAAATAAAATAAATCATATATATTTCCGGTGATATATTTTTTTTGATAAAAACAGACAAACTTATGAGGAATTTGTATTGAATTTTCAAATCTAAGATATTAAAAAAAAATTTTATGAATTTGATATAAATTAAATTAACTTGAAAATTTTTTGTGATTTTTACAAATTTTTCCAACTTATAAGGAACCTATATTGTATTACATTTTCGAGTTATTCTAGTTATTTTTAAAAAACTTTTGAAAAAGAACAAATATAAATCAAAAATTGTAAATGCCTATAAATAGCTTAACATGAGTCAAATATTTTGTTAAAATTATATGGTGTATAGAAAATGCTAATTTAAACATTCGGTGAAAATGGTAATGGTAATTTTTTTTAGAGTTATACTAAAAACCAAAATACATTTTTTCAATAACTGGATCTGCAAACACACACACAAGACACATCATTGTACAAAATCAATACATTCATCGCTCCGCTTAAAATCTAAAATACGATTCGTATAAACAAATTGCAAATAACATAGATTTTACAATCTTGCTCGCATAAACTATTTAAATACCTATGCTAAAATATGTTAAATAGAATTTCGTATGCGCTTTATATAGTATATACCTTGTACCAAAATTTAAAACAAATGTTGATCGAACTTACAATTTCTTCTACAAAGAAGTAAAAAAAAAATCAACAGGGAAATGTATTTAATTTACAGCCCTGGAGATTTTTTACTCTGGTTTTTTTAAATAATATATTATATATATAAATGTATATTAATATTATTTCTTTCTTTTATATAATCCTAATTTACTCATCTCAACGTATGTAATTTTCAAAAAGCTATAGCAATGTATTAAAAGCTTATAAGCAACCAACGCAACCAACTGAAGCCATTACTACTATTATGAGAAAAAAGGCAAATGCGGTATAAAGGAATTCACTTTAATTCCAAAATTAAACACTATTCATACAAAATATCACATTATTGATTATTTTAAAATTTTAATTAGTTGGTATCTACTGGTTCTAATGTGTTTACTGTCTCTTCTCAATTTATACTGCTTGTTTCTTCCTCCTCTGCAGCTATAACCATCATATAATTGAATCTATCACCACCCATGGTGTTTCGTAAATAAGTATTAACTCGTTTGAAAGATGAAAAAAATCTTTTATTAGAAACTATTGATATTGCCATATTAATAATGTTCATAGTATAGAAATACTTTTTAAATTTTCGTTGAATCATTCAGAATAATCTTTAAGATCTAATCAAGCAGTCAAGTTACATTTATAACTTAAGGCTAATTGATCATGACTCTTATTTACTTTCTCAAGAGGACTGACATGTTATTAAAATTTGTCAACGAATATATCGAAGACACAACATCAACTTGAAGTTATATTTGTTAAATGCGTGCTACCACATTTTACAGTTTCCCCCAACGAGTAACACTACTTGTCAACTGCACCTGTCGTGAACATAATTCGAATAATACTGTAGAGTAATTTATAGAGAATTATTGCTCTATAAATAAAACTCACTGTGGTTATCACATAATAAAGTTGATCAAAAATATTAAATAAACATATAACTTAAAATAATATTTATATACTTAGTATACTAAAATATTAAAATATGTATTATATATATTATCCAGCACGACAGTTGTGGCACGAAGCTAAGTAAAAAAAAAATAGCCTAGTAGCCACTAAAGTATAATAAAAGGAAACCGAGTTGTACTATTGAAATTCCGTTCTAATTTTTGTTGATCCATCGGCCAGATGTACAGGGAAAACAGCTGAACATATAAAGTCGTATAAGGTATCAATCGATCAGAAATATTGTGCAGATGGGAATAGAGGAACTCGCAAGCATATTAGGAAGATGGTTAAAAAGTTATAACCAAAAATGTTCAAGTACTGTTAAGACCGATATTGCAACGAAAATATCATAAAATATATCTCCCCCGATCCGCCGCATATCCATCCCTACTACTCTCATCGTTACGGTGGTGGTGCGCGGTGGTGGCGGCGGCGAGGTCTCTCGGTACAATTTTAATCATAAAATAAACAATCTGGTGATTAATTCATTACCCGTGGCAACAATTAAGGTAGATAGAAAATCATATGCTTTTAATTCTGTGATTTGTCATCATGGTCCATCTATGACTCAAGCCACGCACATCAATTATTAAACATAACAATAAATGGGTTAGATGTAACGATATGTCTATAAGTATGGAACGCTGGCCTCGTTTGTTTACATTAAAGTTTTAGAAAAAAAAAACTAAAATGTAAGATATAACAACAGGAGGCCAACGAGCTGGATTATTATTATTATTTATACAGTCAAATAAAATCGTGACTTATTTTATAAAAAAATAGCTGATATCACACCAAAAACACTTCGTTATAAATCCGTATAATAAAAAGGTAAGTTAAAAAAAAATGTAGTAATGATCAAATTTTTAAAAAACGTGATATAATACGAAAACTAAGTAAAATGCCATTTTATAATATTACAAATACCTATGACGACAAATAAGATCAATTTTAATGTTAAATACTTAGTCAACATCTTGTTTATACATTATTAATTATGAAAAATACTATATTGGTTACGTTACTTATTTGTATTTATTCAAGTATACTTCTACGTCCTGCCAAATAGTTAAACAATGTGTTGACTAAGTATTATTAACAGAACAATTGATCTTATTTGTCGACATAGGTATTTGTAATATTATAAAATGGTATTTTACTTAGTCTCCATATTATATCACGTTTTTTAAAGATTTGATCATAGCTAAATTTTTTTTTCAACTTAGCTTTTTTTTACACGGAGTTATAACAAAGTGTTTTTGGTATGATATATTACAAGCATATACGAGTATATTTTATTCATATTTAATAGTTAATTATGAAAGCTCATAAGAGCATAAGAGCATCAGTGGAGGGTCAATTATTAACTCTATTAAGTTAGTGGTGCTGTTGCCACCCTGTCCCCTAAAATGACGCACCAGCCCACTGTTATAATATAATTACCAATAGTTATAATACATCTAGACATCTATCGAGTAGGTACCTGGCTGGGCGATTACTTAGTTGTACTTAACTATTAATGTGTATAAATACCGCGATATAATACTATGTTATAATATATACCATGGTCCATATTATGCATTTATGCATAACATAATATATCACATGTGTGTATATGCATATACTACCTCCCTATTAGGTCCAGTGAAATAATTTAAGTTTAATATGGGAGGGGGAGCAAAAGTTTTGACCAGCCCATATTAATGAACAAAATGACAGTTCACTTGGCTCGCAAGCTAATTTCCACTTACATTTTTATCTCGATATGCAATTCCCGTCTCGGAGAACTTGATATGTGTCTGAAGCAAAAATATTCTAATTGCATAGTGAAAACGACATGGGAAGCTAAATAATAATAATACCTTTATTTAGTGGCGTCACTTAAGATATTTCTAAAGATGTCAAACAAATTAAATTACAATAAGAAACATGACTGCTAAAACGTATAATTGAAAATATTTTGAATGTTTTTTTTATAATATATACCTATTACTAGCTGACACGGCAAATCTTTGCTATTGCAAGGTTCTTATGATTATTCAACCATTTTGGTGGAACACGCTGTGGTAGCAATGTCTTTTTAAGTGTTAATGACATTGAATTTTAATTTATAGCCACTTCGATAGGCGTTGTCCTTGAGATTCGCTTGTGATTATGCGATCAGTATATTATTAGGTAGGCAATCTACCTGCGGTAGAAAATTGGTCAACCAAAACCATGGTTCAAACTTGGAACATTCTGTAGTAAAATACACAGGCTCATCGCATTAGTAATTAAAATAATAATTATTAAAACCATATAGCAACCACCAATAAACAAAAATGTCCATCTTAAATCTCAAATCTCAAAAGTTTGAGAACTTACCCCTGGGTTGGACTTCTAACGAAAAAACATAACCTATTTTTTTCCCGAAAGGCTATCTGTGTACCAAATTTCATCGCAATCGGATGAACGGTTTAGGAATGCATAAAGGACACAGGTGTATCATGGGTACAAACATTTTTGGTATTTTATATAATATATTGATTAAATATGAAAACATTTTTGAAGTATTTCTATCATAGATGTTTTTTAGAAGTCGCGGATGAATTTATGAACGGTAATTTTGTTTTTAGGACGTCTATATTGTATCTGAAGACCTACGCGTCTATTGACGCGGACTCGATGGTTAGATACTGGTTGATCGTGGTCCGGTCGTAGTGTAGCTTTGGGTTGAGGTGGCAAAAAGCACAACACAAATACTTTCTGTATGTCATTAAGCTATTATACAACCTACAATGCCACAATGGTGCCATTCGGGCGATGGGTTTAACGTCGGACGATGTGTTATCGGTCCGACGAAACATACTTGACCGGCCTTTTCCGCCGACCGTACGTCTTACGCGACATGGTCTTCCGTCTTATGCCGTAACCGCTACAGGTGGGAGAGTCGATCCGGTCGCGCTGCTTGCGTCTCGTAGTGGTAATGTCGGAGATGAGGCAGACCGCTATAGTGCTTGTACATTGTACATGCTATACTAATGCGGGGTGAGTAACGACAAACCTATTCGAAATAAAAAACTACGAATGTTAATTACTATCTTGGCATTCATTTTCTAGTGCCTACACAATATTATAGGCATAAGCTAAAAAAAAATTATGTTATGTTTTTTCATTAACAACCAGCCCAACAGTTCGACTGCTTTTAAAATCAGACAAGGGCGCAAATGCCCACCTTACCTCCCACTCGAATGACGCCACTGATTAGGTCCTGTTATGCGTTGAAAACTATAACACAATATTATTATATTGATTCACGGGGCAAAGCTTGTATTCAGATTCAGGATATGCAGGAGATCTGGGATAGATTATGGTACGTGTTATACAATATTATATTTGGCAGGAAGAAATCGTGATGGTCGAAAATGTCTACCTTTCTATCTATATGTATAGTACAACATACTTGTGCAAAGAGAATATTTTAGTATTTTCAACGGACTGCAGGTCTTCGTGTCCGACTATTAATTTTTTATTCAAAGGGCGTAAACTAAACAATTTATTATACACTTCCTATCGTTGTGATTGTATAATATGTGTATAATATAGTAGTTGCAATAGTTTGGTCACCTTCTTGTTAACTGATAAAATGTGTGATATTGTTCATACGTTTGCATATAAATACAAAATATTATATAGTATGACTAGCTGTATTACTCGACTTCGTCTGGGTAGTAAAATTAACCTGTCTTTCTATAATTTTCCGTTTGGTTTCAGTTTAAATATCAAATATGTAATACAAACACAAAATAATTACAATGATTAATTTTA
This sequence comes from Nasonovia ribisnigri, assembly GCA_027563435.1. Classification (NCBI taxonomy): domain Eukaryota; kingdom Metazoa; phylum Arthropoda; class Insecta; order Hemiptera; family Aphididae; genus Nasonovia; species Nasonovia ribisnigri. Next base: position 13,481 of record JANEHU010001687.1, read on the forward strand.
TTATTTTACTATTTCTTATGTAAATACAAAAAACTGCACACGTCGAATGCGCTTGAAAGCCGACATAAATCCATATCGTCAAGATTGGCATCCGTCTGTATATGATAACCTAAAAAATATGTCTAGTATTGAGAAATCAAATCATAAAATATGTTAACATTGTAATTGTATTCATAAGTATTGATTTTAAGGTTTGTTTAAAAAAAAATATATTTCTATAAATTGTATGTACTTACCATATTTCTACTAATTATATAATACTAATATTAAAATGAGTGACCGATGGCGTCTGTTTAAAATAAACAATAACAACATTTGATTTTCGTAGACTAAAACTATATTCATATGTGACCCACCCTGTAGCATAACCTATAAGGGTTGAAGAAAATAAGCTATAAACACCCTCCGAGTCTCCAAGGAATCTATTGATGTAACTTTTATTGAAAATGGTTCAATAATTTTTGAGTCTATAGGGGGACATTAAACAAAAAAATGTTCTTTTTTTTACATTTATATAAAGGAATATATACATTGCATGAAGAAAATTTAAACTGCCAATATTGTATGGAATGTCATAGGCTATAATAGGTTATACTATAACTGTTATAGTATATGGCCATAGTATAGGTAGGGGAAGGCGGGGTAAGTCCGTACGAGAGGCAAAACCGTTGGGGCAAAAGCGTATGCTATTATATCTCATAGAGAAATTAGTATGTTCTTTTATATAATTATTATTATAAACTTTTATTTAAAAATGTATTGTTAAACGACTAGATGTGTTCAAGAACTAAGAACCTATATTACTTTATAAAGAAATTAAAATGTTCCTTTATATAATTATTTTATTTTGTTTTAAATATTGGTACTTGGTAGGTAGGGACCTACCTATTTATCTTATTTTATAACATAAGTATTAAGTTTAATGTTTATTTTATTTTCATTATTTTATAACATGAATATTTAAACATGTTTGGTTAAAATGTTATTTAAAAAGTTTGTTATGTAAGGTTACAGATCGTAAAGAACTACCCTACAAAATTTTGTTCATAATAAAGTGCTAAGTAATAGTTGTTAAATGAGTTATTATTTTATTTTATTCTAATATAAAAATGCAAAATACTTTACTCAGGATTTTTTATTGGGAAGGGGGGATATTAATATGTATTGCAAAGGGTGCCAATTATATTTCTACTATTTTAGATTATAAAACTATCCATACGGTTTTGCCCCAAGACTAATACGGTTTTACCCCACCTATGGGGCAAAATCGTATTTTTTGGTACTTTCAAAATTTGGATTTTTTTTTGAGTTCAAGTTAAGATTTTTTGAAAATTCTTCAATATTATTGAAGCTAACAATATTTGTGATATATTTACGCAATCTAGTTTCAAATTTTTCAAATGTTGTAAGTTTTACAGTGCCTAGAAGTTAGTAGTACGGTTATGCCCCGCCTTCCCCTACCTACCGTTACTTTGAATGTTATGCACCGTGTCCGTAAAAAGTAAAAAACAAATGATTTAATAATAATGTGTAATTAAAATATATTGTACCGCCGATGATAAATAGGGATCAGGCATCGTATTTTGAAACCTAAACGTATTATTTTGATTCTGAACGGAAATGTAATGATATGTGTTTATTTTTATATGTATTATTTTTTTGTGTCTAAAGACCGTTTAATGGTTGTCTAGTAGAAAAAAATACTCTGATCATTACCGTTTCCGGAGGTTTCTAGTAGTAAATTGGATCTAGTTAGTCCAATACTAGTCAGTCCTTTTGGGAGGCTAAAATTAAAAATGGTCAGAACTTTTTTAAATATACGATAAAAAATATACAAACATCTGAATTATTAATATAATTGTTAAAAAGTTAGACCGCCTTCGCTTGGACCATCGTTTGTTTTTGTTAAGTTATTTTTTAATCAAATTGTCTATAACGTTTTTTTTGGCTCGGTCAATAAGCGTCAAGGTTCCTTGTAAAAGTTGTTAGTACTTGAATTAAAAAAGTTGAGCGTAAATCCACATTGAGCGTTAGGGGGTATAGAATTTCGACCAATTCGTATGGTAGGTACCTAAATACTAAATATTATGTACTATCAAAATAATTAAATATTTCTTACTAATAAAATAAATGCAATGTTTTCGGAAAAAATGAAATCAACCCATCGTAATACTAAATAATAAATATAGAAAAATAAAAACAGCTATAATATCAAAAAACATGTCATGAATTAATATAATACTTTGTATGTAATATAATATGTAACCGGACAGACATAATCAGTTCATCCTTCGTTCCGAGTCGTTTTTATAGGTATTAAGGTAATTATGTGGTAATTAAAATTTGGCACACTACTTCAGCGACTTATTCAATGACTAGGTATATATACTCGACATCAGATGTAGCTACTGTATCTATATTACTTCCTCCAAAAAAAAAAAGTGTTGACAAAAACACAATGCAATGTACACGTCTTATTATAATAATATTGTGTCATTTTTATAGAACCGCCTCTCGGTAGTTTCGGGGAGATTTGTGTCCGACGGTTTCGGGCGTAAAGACTCGGCTGCAGCAGGCTTTGCGATGCTTCGGACATAATATTATCAGCTCTTTTTTTTTGCACATAAACGCACCCGAGTCGAATGCTCCCCAACCCCGGCCGTGTACAGTTTACGCATAAAATACTGTTACCGACAGGGCGGATAATAAGCTATATAGTTCGGTGTTCGTTTATCTCCCACGCGAAACCAGCAGGACTCCTCTGCGGCGGGACCACTACGACGCGCGCACAGAAATAATAATAATAATATTATATTTATATATTGTTAATCCGCCCGGCGCAGGTACGGTGTAAAAACGTTTCTTTCTCTCGTTGTTTTTGGCGCGACGTCTATCCCGAGGGGATGTATTAACCGTTGTATATTATTATATTATATTCTTATATACAGGTATACGCATTGTCATTCGGAACACGAGTTTTTCCGGTATAGGTCGTGCACCGCATTCTATTATTATATCACCGCGGCTGCTCCAGTATAATATATTATCAGCTACACGACTATACACGCTAACCGAGTTGGCTACGGGTGCTTAGCCTTCACTTACAGACGTATTTAGTCCCCCCCCCTCCCCCATACGTTTTTACTCTTTAGCACCACCCGGTTGAAATTCAAGTCCTTGTATGAAAAATAAAAAAATCCCCGTCGTGATGGGTAATCACGATGAGTGACGATGATAGCGAGTATTTTGGCTATATTATGACACTACATAAGCGCCAACGGTACAAATATGACATAGATAAAATTGATATTTTATATACCTAGGTAAGTTACTTACCGTAAGTAGTTATTTAAAAATTTCGATCTTATTTAAAATTATAAACGATTTAAACAAACCACTTGATATTTTCGATCTTATAATCCGTCGTAAACAATCAATAGTAATCAGATAATAAACTTTTCGATGAAGATTTGACGTTTTGAATTTTTGAACGATATTACAGTTCTAAATTTAATATCTGTTTTTATCTGTTATTTGAAATCTATTAACTGCGGCACAAAGGTTTCTAAGATTTTGGCATTTTCGTACGATACGACTTAAATATTTCTTATCTAATTTTGGCGCTATTATGTCTTTCACAGAGTATTTTACACATACGACATACACATACCTATACTCTATTCAACTTAAGAAACACGTAGTTTGCGGCCGACTTGTGCGCAGGGGCGTGACAATACTACACGGTATGTACCTACATGCAGATAATTTACTAGGGGGGAAGTGACAAACGGGTGTTGCCTGACGATATACATAAAATTACTCAAATATAACGTTGACATTTTGTTTTTATTAGCATATTATACGGACTTTCTAATATTAAAATGACGATTCGTGTTATAAATAATTGTACGCGATAATACGCGATATTATTCAATCACTTAAATTGGTGTGTCAACACTCAAAATGTTATTCATTTTTTAAACTATTTGTGAAGGTAGTTTTTTCTCCATTCCCTTAAGCTGTATTGGTATTCCTATGATTATATGTCCTATTATATTATAATATGTACCTAAACTATTTCCTCTCGAATGCCGTTATAACGTGTTAATTATCTTTATCGACGGCTGCAAATCACAATTACTGTTTTCCATTACTGTTCATAATAATAGGCGACGTTGACGCAATATTATCTATGAATATAATTAATTAATTAATTAATTGTTATTATAATATTTTGGGTAACTATGCATGTATTTGTTTGGTCAAAAATCAATAATACAATGGAGGAATTTTGGGAAAGCTAAATATTTGATAAATTCTTGTAATTCTATCACATATTTCATAAAACTGTTGAGGACCATCTACCAATTTTCTCTTGTCCATAGGACATATATATATTTCCCTTAGATGAGACAAAATTATAAGTTGTATAATAATTATCACACTGCACGTATTATTGAAATATTTTTGCAATATTGTTATATTATATTATTTTATTATATAACACTAAAAAGTGTTCATTAATTCAGTGTTAGATAACACTAATACAATATTATTGTATTACAATAGTACGCATTGCATACAATAATAATATTATCGTTTAGGTATTTAAAATATTTTAATGAAACATTTTTTTTTTTTTGTAATTATATTGTTGAAGACGTTGTCGTTTTAAACCAAAATATTGCAGGGATCAGATCGAATATGAACTACTTGTGCTATTGTCTTTAAATTTAAAAGCAATGATTTATTCATAGCATTTAAAATTGTATTTTGAGCGGAATCGGTTTACTACAAATTACAATGTTATAAATACCGCTACTTAACTATATAACCTTAAAGCGACGTTTCTAAATGACTAGTGCACATAAAATCTTTCACGAGAAAAAACTTTAAGTTTTATTGAGTATATTATTTTGTTATGTTATATTATCTAATATACATACATTATGGGCTCGATATAGTTGTTTTATATGATAATATCATGTATTTAGATTCGTTCAATCAATCATCGTGTTGCTCAATATTTAAGGTTATAGAAAATATGGTATTTGATCTGAATTTTTGTGTTCAAATATCACGGTTTGATATTTAAATTCATAATACAATTCTTGATTCATTGTTCATTTTATAGTCAGTAAGACGTTGTTCAAAGTTGAAAACATAATCTTTCAAGATCATTTCTATAATGTCAATAAATCTAATATTTTTTAAATATATAATGAAAAAATTATGAAAATAGTTTTGCAAAAATGTAACGGTCGTTAAATTTCAATCTCTTTTTAGTTTGTGTTTTCTGGATTACTGATGGGAAAATTAAAAAAAAAAAATGACATTATGCCATTGTGCCATCTGTGACCAATTTCCAATCTATAAACATAGCGATGTATATTAAATGTACCTGGGTACTGTGAATCGACTCAAACAATATGATTGGATATTCATCTTCTAAAAGAAGTGTTTGGAAAAGAAAAATATAAACTTATATAACTAAATATTATGATTTTGTAGTCAATAGATTTCTTGCTCAGAGTCTTAAAAAGAACCTAGGTAGATACCACAATACGTCATTATACAGCTGTGAATGGATTTAATATTTGTATGCGTTGTTCAAATATTTATTTAATAACACTATGCCTTGCTGCCCGGATTATTGACGTCAAAATTGACGTGCGTGTATTTTAAATTATAATAAATTGGGGCCCAGATTTATTTTGTGCATTTTAATATTTCATTTTTTTCCGCTTGATTTTGTATTTTACTTCAAGGAAATCGCGAAGTGAATTTATTTACAATGTTGTGAATAAAAATACAAAAATTGTTAGTAAATATTTTTGTTGGCTCCTGCATTATTGTATTATGGTGTTTTGTGACAAGAAGTATTGTGTTTATTAAACATTTTTTAAAGGACCGTATACGTAATACGTATTACGGCAGGTACCTTTATTATACGTATTTTTAAAATACTATTTTATCGTAATTTCCTACGTAAAATATGTTATTTGTTTCCGGCAAAAGTTTTCTTATCGGATTTATACTACATTATAATCATTGATTTAACGATATGAAACCGGTCACTAATATTTTACAGTTACTCTGATAGTTTGATGATCAGACGATTGACCATCAAACATTTTATTATATTCAAATACGGTTATTGGTTAAGTTTAATAATATATTCTGTTTAAATTTGTCCTAATGGTTTTGATTTTGTCATCGTTTTTAATGTCAGTGGTCCTCGAATTATAAGCAGGTATAGAAATATAGTTTTGGTTGAAATTAAAATTGTTGTTTTTTTGTAATAAAAAATGCATAGGCTTATTATTATTAAATATAAAATATATAATATAATTATTATTTAATTTTATATTTTTATGAAATAACCTCGTGTTAAGTTTACGAAAAAAGATAATACGCGTTGGTTAACTGAGAAAGAAAAAATATGTGACGTCTATAATATATTATAATAATATTTAAAATGAGTTAGGTGCCTTACATTTAGCTAATTTTAATTTATCTTAAACTTTTATTTTAATTTAGTCTCTTTTAACTATAATTTATAGGCTATTAAAAAAAGTACTGACATTGTTTTCTTTTTAAAATAAATTTAAGAAAACAAATTGACAGTTCTAATTAAAATGTATGTTATGTTTTTTCTTAAGATACTCGCGTGTATATCTACTTTCTTATGTATTTATTTTTTAGTTACCGTTTACCGATTTTAACGACTGAACCCTATATAGTTCTACATTATAATCTCGTCGAATATATTATATTGAATCTGTTGCTGGAAGAAAATCACATAAGCAGCAGAATAAGAATAGGTAGTGTGAATGCCACGATAGAATCTCTAAATGTAATATTGTTATTTATTTATGGATGGAAAATAAATTCATTCATAACAAATTATGTTTAAACACGGCAGCAGTTGATAAATTAACAATAAACATCATTCTCTGCACAGTATTCTGTAATATTATAGCTTTGAGCGTAGTGATAAATGAAAGATGATGGTACCTAAATATTTATAACAATCACCGAACCGTCGAACCGTTATATAATATTATATTGTGAATGCATAAATTTAAAATATATTTATTCTTCACATTGTAGCTGTTAGGCATGGTATATTGAATTGCGTTTCGATAATAATAATTAATGAAAGGGTTTTTTTTTAAAATCAAAAGTGAATAAGACCACACGGTTAATTTCGGACATATATTATGCATAGAGTTAAACATTTTTTTGTAAAGTTGCTTTATTATATACAATAATATGATCATCAGTATATAATATATTTTCATAAGAATATAATGTACGTTTTCAGCTTATAGAACTAGAATAATAATAATAAATGGGTTCGGTTTGTTGGGGATCGCATTATTTGGTTATAGCTGTGGTAAATAATATTATATAATATTTATCGGCCGACGGTGGAAAACGTCATAATATAATATTATAATGCTGCAAATATTTGAATTTGGTTTAATCTTATTTTCAGTGATATCCCAAACATAATCATATTATATAGGTATAGGTAATCCGGAATATAATATGGTTTAAAATGCCATCTGTGATTTCCGTTTACCATATCTTTAAGCCCGTCAAAAGTTGTTTTTACATTTAGGTTTTCGAATGAAAACTCTAAAGAAATTCAATTATAATATGTTATTCGGCATATTTCTTTTTTATTCTGCATCATGATCTACTGCATGGTCTAGACGTGATTTTACTATTCAATATTATACGCTTTTTTTTACTGTTAGGTATAAACATTAATATTAGATTTGGATATATACACATTAAATACAAAAGTAAAACATAAACTAAAAATCTTTAATATTAACGTTTAAGCTTTAAAAACAATTTAACGCTGATATCGTCTTCTATACAGATTTCGATTTCTTTTTCTTTAGAGGATGTAGGCGCTATTAGTTTTCCCTCTATCGCACACGTTACATCAGTGGTGTATAGGTCATAGGGGGGGGGGCTTAAATTATCCCTCCCCTTAAAATTAAATCCTATATACCTACATCACTACACTCAGGGCTGGGCAGTATCTTAGATACTAGTATTTAAGATAGGGGAGAGCGGGGTAAGTTGTTACAATTTCAACATATATAATTTTAATATTTTTTCTTCCATCAGTATCATAATTTATGTTATACCATTATATTAAGTAACTTCTTAGGTATCTTTATGTGTAAAAATCTTTACGTATCTTGGATACAATTGTATCTTGTATTTTGTATCGAGATACATAGTTTTAATGTATCTTGTATCGCGTATTTAAATACTTTATTGACTTGTATCTAGTATCTTATTATGATTAAGATACTAGAAACATTCAAAAAATATGTTTCATATTTCATTATATAACATTTTTCTTAATTTCCCAATAAGTAATAATATATTTTAAGATTAGATTAAAGTAACTTTGGTGTCTGGCGATAATATTATATCAGCGATAAGATTTCGTTGATCACCGGTCGCTGATTGACGACTGTCGATTCATATTCTCTGTCTGTCTCATGCGTATTATACATCTGCTCCGTGTAATTATTAGTGTAATTAGCTGTGACAAAGTGACGAAAAATTATATTTTGTGCATTGTTTTAATATTTTTGTAAATATTAATTTAATATATAAATATCTATTATTTATAAGTTTTTTGAAGGATAAAAATAAATCACTTAGTTGCTTAGATAATTATCCAAAAATAAAAATAATTTTTTTTTTTTTTTTTTTTTTATTTAGAATAAGATATTTACAATCTGTGTTTACATCACAATAAGTAAATTAGATAATTTATGTACAATATTTAACTTGAATAATTTGAAGAGGGAGGCCAACCAGTGCTGGAACCCAACGTGCGTTTATTTTAGATTAACAAATCTCTGCAATATTTTCTTTTGAGTCTATGGATGGGGTTTATGGGTTGGGTAGATGAGATTTGTGATATTAATGGGTTTGTATGGGAAGGTAGTTTAGAGTAGAAGGATCTGTAATGTTTGGTGGCTAGTTGGTCAACTGACTCAATTTTTAGGTCAGAGTGTAGAGAAGAGTTGGAAACAAACCAAGGAGCAGACGTTATCATACGGAGGGTAATGGACTGGAATGCTTGTATCGTGCGAATTTGGGACAACTTAGCACAGCCCCAAATTTGGATTGCATATGCCCATATTGGACGCAAGAGAGATTTATACATTATAAGTTTGGTGTGCACTGGTAGTTTTGACTTTAAGATCGGACGAAGTAGGTGAAGGCGGCTGTTGAGTGTTTTTCTTTTTTGTTTAAGGTGTGGGCCCCAGGTTAATCTTTTATCAATGGTAATTCCGAGATATTTGACATTTGAAGATGATGGTATTTGAGTACCTTGAAAATGAACAGGTGGGGGTTCTGTTCTTTTTAGAGTAAATGGTACATAAACAGATTTGTCAGGATTTATTTTTATTCGCCACTTAGTTGCCCAGTTGTCAATGGAATCAAGGTGTGTTTGTAAACAGTTGGATGTTTCGTCGGGGTCATTATTAGCACAAAGTATTGCGGTGTCGTCTGCGTAAGTGGCCAAGGTGGTGTTTGTTGTAACAGGTATGTCGGCTGTATAAATATTGAATAGGTCAGGAGAGAGGTCGCTGCCTTGGGGGACACCGGCTTTAATGGAAAAGTGTGGAGAGTATGAGCTACCATATCGGATTTTGTATGAGCGGTTTTCGAGATATGAGCGAATAATTAGATAATATGGCGCAGGTAGAAAAAGCTTGAGTTTGTATAGTAGGCCATCGTGCCAGACTCGGTCGAAAGCCTGCGCTACATCCAGGAAAACACCAGGACAGAATTGCTTCATTTCGAAGGATGATGATATTTTGTCTGTCAACCTATGAATTTGGTGGACAGTGGAATGTTTTGCTCTAAAGCCGAATTGGGAGTTTGGGATAATTTTATGAGTTAGCATAATAGGTCTGATTCTTTTGAGTATTATTTTTTCGAATAGTTTTGCTAGAGTTGGAAGCAAGCTTATCGGCCTGTAGGAGGTGGCTAGAGTCTTTGGTTTATTTGGTTTTGGTATAAGTATTACAGTTGACAACTTCCATATTAGCGGAAAATATGATAGTCTTAGCATAGCGTTGAAGATAAAAGTAATTAGTAGAATGGGTTTACGAGGAAGATTTTTCAGAACTTTATTAGTAATTAGGTCGTGGCCAGGTGATTTCCCATCTTTTAATTTTTTGATTAAAAATACTATTTCGCTAGGCGAGGTATGTTTAGCAGGTAATGACATAGGAAGAGGGCTGTTGATAAATTGTTCGATGGTTTCAGAGTGGTCAGAGTTCGGTACTATATCGGCGTGAGGTGTGAAAATTTTCGATAAGTGTTTACCGAATAGATTGGCTTTTTCGATATCGGAGATGGCCAGGGAGCCGTCTGAGTCTGTTATGGGAGGGAGTTGTTCCTTTATTCTAAGTAAATTTTTAGTTGTTTTCCAAAGGGAACCGTCTGTTTGGTTTAGTGATTGGTATTTATTTTCAAAATATTCGGATTTATGTTTTAATATTAATTTTTTTATAGTGTTCGCTAAGTGGTTAAACAGTTTTTTATCAGATGGGTAGTGATATTTTTGCCACCTAGAGCGCACCCGCCGTTTTTCAGAAATCAGATTTGTAATATTTGTAGGAAGAGGTTGATTGCTTGTATTGTGTTTACTTGATTGTGTTTTTGGGTGTGAGGATTTAAATATAGCAGATTGAATTGACGTTACAAGATTTTGAGCAGCGCTTTCTATATCCTCCTTATTTTTAAGGGATATATTAAGGAAAGTTGTGTTTTGCATAATTTCGGAAAATTCGTCCCATTTGATCGGACCTTGAGATAATGATGGATGTGAAGGAGTTGGTTCAATTGATGCAATCGTAGTTAAAAGGATTGGAGTGTGATCCGAGCTTAGGTCATTTAGATTGTTAATAGAATGTTTTATGTATCTAGGTAGTGACGATAAAAAGAAGTCGAGTATATCAGGGTGTCTGTTATGGTGTTGGGGCCAGTAAGTAGGGCCCTTTGGGCTTATGAATATGTAAGGTGTATTTTTGGTTATTTTTTGGAGCATTTTGCCTCTTTGGTTTTCTGAAATGCAACCCCATTGCGAGTGTTTGGCGTTAAAATCGCCACCCGCTAAGAATTGTTGACCAAGGGATTTTAAAAATTGATTTAGTTGTCTTGAGGATATGGCCGGGTGAGGGGGAAGGTAAACTGAGGAGATTTTGGTAGGAACGTGGTTTAATGTTATCTGAATAGTTGTCGATTGGATGGTGGGAAGCTGAACGCTTGGAAGTAGTTGATGTTGAATTTTAGAAGATATTATAATAGCAGTCCCAGCGTGGGCTGTTTTATCAGGGTGATCGGTTCTGTAAATTTTAAAACCTGGGAAGAAGAGTTTGGTATTTGGTTTGCAGTGGGTTTCTGTAATGAGTGCTATGTCTATTTGTTTTTCCAATAGTAAATGCAGTAATTCAGTTTCATGTTGTTTTAAGCCATTTGCATTCCATAGCAATGATTTCAGTATGTTTAAATTTGGTTTTTTAGTTGACATTAATTATAAGTTTATTTATTACAGTTGTAAGTAGCGATATGAGCGGATTTATTATTAATTTAAATTCAGAAATGAAAGATGAAAGTTGTGTAGCTAAGTTAGATTCAGATTGATTTTCCGTATCATTTGGGAGAGTATGTTTAGGTGAGTTAGGATGGTGAGACTGTGGGGACAGCTTTGGAAAAGATGAGGTGTCATTTATGTTGGGAGGGTTAAGGTTGGTTTTGACACCGGAGTCCTCCCCCTTTTTTACAATAGAATTATATTTAACATCATTTCTTAAATTATATTTTTTATTTGGAGTATTTTTACCGTATTGGAAATTTTGGAGGTTTTTGTGGACTTGGCAGCCTCGGTAGTTGGCTGTGTGATTACCTCCACAGAGGGCGCAGGCTGGTGGTTCGTCTTTGGGTTTTGTGCAGGTGGAAGTAGAATGATTGGCAGCACATTTGACACATCTTGGATGATGAGCACAGTATGATTTGGAGTGACCGTACGACTGGCAGTTTGTACATTGTATAATGATACGTCTTTTGTATGGCTCTTCAATTTTTATTTTTGTATTTAATAAAGAGGTGATATTGAAAATTTCTTTGTTTATTTCTGCAGGTTCCAAGTCAATAAAGAAAATTGGCAGTTTATTTTTAGTGGTTTTATTTAAGACGTTGGATACATTACGGACTGTGAAAAGACCAATTTCATTTATTGCTATGCCTATTTCCGCTAGTGGAGTTGATGGGTGGATGTTTCGGATCACTACTCGGAAAGGTTTTTCATCTTGAGCTTGATATGTGTGATATTCGGCCTTACTTTCTTTTAGAAAGTGGATGGTTGCTCTGTATGAGTCGGCGTTGGTGGTTTGAATTTTTAAGTTGTTCACATTTGATTTAACAAAGAAACTGTCAGCACCGATTAATTCTGTTAATCGTGAACGAAGTGCAGGAAAATCCAAAAGTCCACTTATAAAGATGGGTGGAGGAGGTTTGACTTTTTGTTCGGCTTCGGTGTCCGAGTCGATATCAATGAGTATTTCATCGGAATTTTCGATTTCATCATTTTCATTGGCAAGTACGGCGTATTTATTTGAAGATGCGAAAATAGGTTTATTTTTTTTGATTGTTTCCGTTTTATCATTTGAGTTAGTAGAGAGATTTCGTTTAGATTTGTGTTGGACTATTGTAAAATCGGTGTCAACATTTGATGAGTTTGAGTAAAAAACATTATTTGAATCGCTCTGTATACGATTTCTTTGTGAAGCATTTAAATTGGTACCATTATTTATTTTTGAACTAGTTGTTGAATTGGCACCGTTCTTAATTGGTTTTTGTGAGTTGTGCATTGTACGTTATCGGAACGCGATAAGGGAAAAACGCGATAGGTCGGCCGCGGCCGCCGGCAGCGGATGCCGTGGACTCCAGTACGTATTTTAAAGCAATTATATTTACCAGTTTTTTGAAAAAATCCGATTTTGTGTTGTTTTGAGTTCCTTTTTGGAGGTTTGAGTGTGTTCCGTTTTGTTTTCCGCATCCGTAGATATCGGAAACGCCACGTTTGGTTGTAGTTATGAGTAGAAATAAATAATAAAGTGTACAAGAAATATACACGCATACGCATCGAACGGCATACCATGCGAGACTGAAAAAAAATAAAAAAATAATTTATAAAATATAATACAAGCCTAACCTCTTCAGCATCTGTTGAACGACTGTTTTCTTTTGCTGGGCTTATTCATTCTCCGTGTAGATCTAGTATGTCAGATGATACTTTCAAAAAATTAGTCTCTTTAAAAGGTAACCAGGAATTTATTTCAAAACATGGGATATAAATGGTATAATTATATAGTTATATAAATCACCTACATTTTAACTTTTAATAAATAATAAATATACATTGCTAATTTATAAATATTTTTATTTTTTTTCATAACGTTTTTTTAATTGTGTACGTAATTTTTTTATAGACTGTAAATCTTTTTACATATTATTTCGTTTGTCTATTATAAGTATTATTATTTTAAGCGTATCTAATGTCATTTGAAATTATATTGTTAATGATAAATACACACCGTATTACTATACATTTATGAGCTATAATATAATATAAATGATGTGTGATAAAATTCAATGTGAGAAAATTGTACCCAAGGTAAATTAATAAATTAATAAATATAAATAAATGTATGAAGTATCTTGTATCTTATATGTATCTCAGATATATATCTTGTATCTATAGTATCTTTAAAAATATTATAGTATCTTGTATCTTGTATCTTGTATTTAGATATTATGTTTGAGGTATCTTGCCCAGCCCTGACTACACTACATAGAAATTTTAGCTATAATCTATATAATGGCACTCCATAGGACTTGATTGATTTTATAATTTTAAAGCCTGTTATGAGCATTTAAAAATTATATTGTACTATCTAGCTATAACTTATTTGAAAATAAAATATCGATAATAGTCTATGACAATGGTTTGTTCTAGAATATAATATTCTTACCTTCAATTTTGATGATATGTCAAATCACTCTGATATTAAAGCTACCGGACTCAAGATTGGGTTTTCTAAACCAAAATTTCCTATGTGTTGCATGTGGGTCAGAGAGAGGGAGAGAGATAGGGAGGAGAGAGAGAGAGTGAGAGGAGAGAGAGGGAACAAATTGTGTGCTGACGTCATCTTTAATATAATTATAAAAAAATATTTTAAGTTAATATTAGACTCATGGAATTAGCTGTGAATCCATTATACAAGCACTTGAATGCTGTAAGTGATTTCGTAAATATGTTAGTAGTGACTTAAATTAGTACCTAATAACCTTAGAAAAATACACCAATATTATTTTTCAATTTGCTGTATCTATTTGTAGTAGTAGATTTTTTATCATGGAGTTTGAAAAACATCCATGGCTAAAAAAATTGAATTCACTTAAACGAAGAATAATAATCTGTACGTATAATATTATATTTGTGTAAAGATAGCGTTTTTGACTAAACGGACGTGACACACAAACACGAATTTGAGATTTTTAGTTATTTGATCGTTGGAAGCATTTAGGTAATATATATTGGTAGTAATAAATGTTATAAGAGCGCGTAAAACGTCATCTGACAAGCTATTATTTAACTGGAATAATAAATATTAAGTAAAAAAAATTAGCGTAAACAATTAAAAAAAAGAAGAAAAAATGGTTTTATTAATTTAATATCCCGAGTAGAACAAGTCTCGGAAGACCCTTTTCTTAGTAGAGTAAAGTGTTTTATAGAGTTGTGCCAAACGGTGTTTATTATTCTACAATCTACATAATATATACATTTTGTTCAGTAAATATAACTCGAAGTTTTAACTTATACCTGAATTATACATTCTATGAAATTAATACCTAATAATAAAACACACAATTGAAGTATAAATGTATTATATTCAATATTGTATAATGTAACTTGTAAATCATTATAATTAACAATTATAAAATCATTAGCAATCACGAAAAAAACAATAATCGTTTAAAGTATATTTTAGCAGCAATAGTTTATATGGAGTTGCATTGCAAAGTATATAATATATTATATGGATTGACATATTTAGATATATAAACATAATGACTAAAAATCGGACCGGAACGAATTATACTAGAAACTTATTACATGACATTTTGCGAGTTGTATAGAGTTTAATATAATAATAATATTACCTAGCATATAATATATTAATATACATATTATGTATAAATATAGCACGGAGAATATCGTAATATTAATAATAATAATAATAGTATAACAGGTACCTAGTAATAATCAGTTACCGCGAAAAACCGTCTCTAGAAATATTAATAATCACCCATATCGCGGCAACAAATATTTTGTGCTGGGTCGAATAATCATACATACCCTGCAGGGACAGGTCGTTCGGGTTTCCTTAGGAGGATGTCAGGACACTATTTGTTTTCTTTCTCCGACCCACGTGCAACATAGCAAATTTTACGTCCACAATAATCATTATAATCATAATAAGGGTGAAATGATCTCTTATAAAATTTAAAGGTAAAATTATTATTATTATTATTATTGTCTAAGGCATCTCATAATTATATTTTAAATTTAAAGCGAGTAAAGAGTATTTTAAGATACACAAACAATTTACAATTTTAAAATACTCATAACTCGTTTTAAATTTAAATATAATAAAACGCCTATGATATAGGTACCCTGGATAATAATCTTACCTTTACATTTTATAAGGGGTCATTTTCACTCTAATTTGAGGAATTAATATGATTTTAATCATTATTGTGAACTTAAAATTTGGTATGTTGCGTGTGGGTCAGAGAGAGAAAACAAATACTGAATACTATACGCTGGCATTCACTTAAGGATGTATCCATAATGTACACACACACACACATACACACACTCGTCCAGTATATATGATTATATATTAGCCACTCGTTGTACACATTATATACCTAACCTGTAATGCGCTCACCACATATTTTATTTTGACAAAGCAGTTTGTATTACTTAAGGGTATCCGTGTGTTGAATCATCACACTTTTGTTTTTCCAACAATAACCCCTGTCCCTCCTTTCTACTATATATTAGTTGGCGGATAATTTTTCTGAAAATTATAACGAGTATTTTTTGAGTTATTTAACTTTGTGTATCGAGGATAATTTATAGGTCCACGGTAATGGGTTTGGAAGACAAGGGAGCTATGGCGATGGCGATTTGAATATTTTAGTAATTGATATTAATATCTACCAACATTTATAATTTTTAAAAATGGTTAAAGTATGGTAAATACTATAAGATACATTATTACATCTATTTTATATTTTTGTTAAGCCGTTTTTAAGAATAATAATTAGCTTTAGTTTAAACATTTTAATAACTGAGAAACTCATTAGAATTTTGAATTGAAAACAACCAAATTTGCATTAAAATTAAGAGGGGCCCCCCTTCTCCTTTAAAATACAGAAGCTGGTATCCCCAAAGTACAAAAAAAAATCTCAAGCATTTGAAAATACGGTCTTCGAGTATATATTATTAGAAAAAAAATCATGATTTAAATCAATGCACATTTTGGAAAAAAAATGGTGGTGAGCATCATGTTCAATAAAAATAACCCTGTATACGGAGTGTTTTGGATAGCACGTACATCGCATCGATCAATGTCCAACTAAAATACGTGTGAAGATGTGACAAGCACATAACAGACCTGAAGCGTGTGAGTCCCACCGGTATGATGGCACGCGTGTAATATCCACCCACCGACGTTTAGACCGCGGACTTTCGGAAAAATCCAGTCGGCACATTTCTCTCTATAATATTATAGAAATGTGAAATTAAGCCCTATCCATTGGACATTCTGCATTTTGAAAATTCCAAAAAATGTAACGGCTTCTTATTTTATAAAATATGCCAACAATAAATCAAAAAAATATAGGTACCTAACAGTTTAAAACAGCTTATAAGATATAAATATAATTGACAATGAATTTACTCAAGCAGTAGTTCATAATAATATTATAATATCATAAGCTTATTTAGGATAAACCCAAAGAAATTATTTTATTTAAAAAAAAATAATATAATTAATTCAATTTAGTAATAATACCTACGACAAAAAATATATAATTAGTTTAATTAGTAGCATACTATTTGATATTTTTCCTCTGCAAGGAAAATTAAGGAATCGTAGGTGATGTGTGTTTTTTTTATTGATTTGCATTTCTATGACGGTAAAATCAGTTACGTAATCAGTCGGAAAAAAATTTGTGTCCAGTCCGAAAACTATATTATATTATATTATAGATTATAATATTAATACATTTTTTTTTAATTATTTTAATATTAAAACAAACTGTTCCGTTTGCCTACATGACGTAGTTTATCAAATAATATACTTACAATACTTTGATGGATATTTTTAACTTAAAATACGCTCTGTACGGTCGGATTAAAAGCTGGATTGCAGAACGCGGAAATTTTGTACGGTCAGGTATAACTTTAGATTGCAGATCACGGACACTTTGTACTATTGTCTATTATATACATTAAGTATAAATATTATTTTATTTTCAAGACTGAAGTCATGATCAGATCATGTTATTAAGTTTAATTTTTTTTGTTTGGTAAATATAAGTATCTTATAAATTCTAAATAGGAGGAGATCTTTTGTTATTACCATTTCAGTAATAATTGTTATTTTTTTTTGACATATTTATATTGTACACATTTTTAATTTATTTTTTAATATAACTTTTGATAATATAATGAAATTATAATTTACGATCATATATGATTATTTTAATAATTTCAAGGTTTTTAGGTCATCAAGTCCTAAATTAATTTATAAATATATTATAACACCAAGTAATGTTTGGCTGTCAGGTGACGAGTTAACCCACACGTGTTGTATCATCTTACAAATTTACAACACAGAAAAAACTGTTCTATGTTGTATAAGTTGTATCACTGTCATTATAAGTTAACCTGTGCAACATGGAGATCTCACATCTGTCGTCTAGTTGTTGCATCACATAAGTACGCACCACAACCACGTGGATAATGTTTGCATTGTGTATTATAATTAATTGTATTGAAAGTTAAAATAAATATAATAAAAACAGTACCTAACTTAAATGTGTAATGTGAATAATACTATATAAGAGTTTGATACGTACAAATACGAGACAAGATAAACACAAAAAACGATATACTCCCTCTGTATTTATAGTAGAATTACCAAAATTCTACAACGCATAGAGAAGAACTTTATCTGTGTCGTAACGTTTTTATTTTTTATTTAACATAAATACAATTAAAGTTTGAGAACAGA
The DNA here is from genome assembly GCA_027563435.1 of Nasonovia ribisnigri. Taxonomy (NCBI): domain Eukaryota; kingdom Metazoa; phylum Arthropoda; class Insecta; order Hemiptera; family Aphididae; genus Nasonovia; species Nasonovia ribisnigri. The sequence goes on from JANEHU010001687.1 coordinate 31,909, forward strand.
GTTTATTTTTGTGTTTTTCATTTAATTATTAAAAACTATTGGCAAAAATAAAAACTCCATCACACAGATACAATTCTTCTCGTTGTCTGACTTTGATTCTGAAAAAAATATTTTAATTCATCAAAATGTCTGTAGATCAAACAAAATATTTTCCGTTTTTAATTTTAATTAGGATTTGAAAAAATTCATATTTTCAAGTTTTTAACTACAGTTCACAATAATCTAAGTTTTAATTTTTGCAAAGTATTCCGTACGATCTATAGACATTTTTCAATTTTTTTTATCAGAATAAAAATCGGAAAACGAGTAAACTATCTTAAATTTTGTCAAAACTTAGAGTCTTTTGGGCTAAAATGTACGGCAGTATATAGAGGTCTTTAACGAGATAATATCTCAACTGTGGTTACAGCGATATTAAGTAAAGGGCCAACTACGGGAGATCGTTTTACGTTTTCTGTTTATATCGGCTTACTTTGTTACACACATTTTTCAGTAACTTTCTTGTATATTAGTACGTCCTTCGCTGCAGTATACTTAATTTTTGTGAAAAGAAAGAAATTCATCAAACTTTGAACACATCACAGGAACGTTTTACACTCATCCTCGTACGATATTAGAAAACACGACAATACTGCAGCAGCAGTCGTGGATAAAATAAGAATATAATATATTATTTGAATTGATATTAAATCGTAGTTATCGTCCCAGAACGAATTATAGTTCCAAACGTATTCTTTCCACTAGATATACATTTCATTTCCGTCCCAGTGAAAAATTCGAACGAATTATATGTTTTATCCCGGAAACTAACGAATCGCTTGCGTTCCTAAGTCGAATAATATTTGTTTTCCAAGCTGACGGTGTTTTTAAGTCTGATTGCTCCAAGTTGCAACTTTCCACATTATATGTTTGCTGTTTCCACATCACTTTATCGCTTCTGCACTGACGAACAACATTCATATTTGAATGACATTTAAATAATACTAATATCAGCTGTCTGGGATGTATACTATAATACTAGCTTCTGTAAAACCCGAATTTGCTAGGGAAAAAATATAAAATACGTCATTTAATATCGGTGATACTAGGTTTTAGTGTACCTAAATTCAACTCTTGACATATTTTTGAACGTAGTTCAAATATGATTCCCGATAGGTCAGGCATCTCTTATAATATTCCTAAATATCTTTTATTTCTTTAAAACGCGAATTTTGGAAAATCCTTTCTTATTGCACATCTATAGAGCATTAGATGATCCACTATTCCAAATTTTAAGTTCATACGTTTTATAGTTTTTGAGAAGTAACGATCAGCGTGTGAATGAGTGAATGGTATTTGCCATTTACATTCATTATGTAGATAATTGGAGTGTTCTATTGAGTATATTGTGTAATATTTTATCTGTGTTAGTACACATGACGATAAAAAACTATTCTTTTTTATAAAACTAATTATCAACTCGCATATTAGGTTTGTCATGTATATAAGCTTGGCTGAATCTATAATGACGAGCACGTTTAGGGATACCATAGTCTATAGTAAGGTCGCATACAAATTGAGTCTGAAAACATTCAAAGTCTCCCCTACTGAAAATTGAACTGTTGCAAAACAGCAGACGAAGCAGCAGCAGCGGTCTATCTCGAATTAGTAAAATAAATACAATTAGCAATTTTTTATTTGCCCCGGTGCTTTACTTTTTGTATAAATAAATTATTTTACGACTACTTAGTTTTTGGGATAATCGACTTTATTTATTTTTGATTTTAACAATTACATCATAACTTGTAATTGTACAATGGACGGAATTATATTATAATTATACGTTTACCCGTGTTATGCGACACTTTATAATATTATAAAATATATATTATAATAAACTGCTTTTAACGCCGATTTTTTTTTTGCACGCGTTTCAATTGTCTAAACCAATTATGAAGATTAAACTGTCCTGAAATAATATTATAATACTCGTGTACGTGCTATTGACATGTACATATTTGCATGCATTAACTCATAATGCCACGCGGGAGTAGATTTAGACGAATCGTTATAAATCCCATGTCTCAACTAGGACATAGGATTTTAATGCCCGGGATTTGACCGCGGTAATTTGGTTTTAAAACTTGCGGTAACTCGACTCTGTATTTTTTCGGATATTTTTTACGGAATTCAATCCACTCGCCGCCGCTATGCACAATAATACACGGCTGGGTAGTCGGCTATGGTCTTTAAGCCTTATAAGTATTATTATTTTTTTAATAACGGTCTCCCCATCTGACATGAACATTTTCCGCCTGGTGTGATATTAATATTAACTTCAAATCCATTTTGGTGTATCTGTAATAATAATAGTATCAATCAGGAAGAGAATATATTGTCGTGGCTTCACCATCCCTCCACGCCATCGTATCAGGTGGATGTCCTTTCGAATGACAATTTACAACATAATATTAGCGTTTGAGCGATGTGTGTTATATGTTTTGTATGTGATTACATTGTTTACGAAGTTCTCTCTACTTGCCGCCGGTTGGGTAGTATTTTTGCCGATATGGTCTTAAAGCGTTATAAGTATTATTTTGAATAACGGTCACCTAACCTACCCGCATATTTTCCACTAGGTGTGATATCAATTAATTTCAGTTTCATTCTGGCACAACAGTAATCATAATAATTGTACTAATCAAGAAAGAAGAGATTAGTCATGACTTCACCACTCATCCACGTGATCAGATCACGTAGATGTCCTTTTAAATGACAGCATAATAGTAATTCGATTTTGAGCAAAAATGTTTATGTTTTGTATATGATTATATAGTTTTTCGGGCGTGAGGAGTATCTCTTCGAAAGCTTCGTGGAATTAAGTTTGATTTGATTAAAAAATTCAACTCGGACGGTATTTAAGAGTTAAAAGACGTAATTTTTTTAAATTTATGCCATTTTCCAAACATTTTTGAGAAAACTTTGAAGTATAAAACCGAAAATGTTTATGCAGCAAATCCAATTAAGAAGAAATCGATTTTGTTTTATGTTAAAATTTAGAGATTCTACGTTAGTGTATAGAATTTTGATAATTTATTTTAACGTTACCTAATCAGATATTCAATAATCTCAATTTATTTTTCTTCGTGCTTTATAGATTAAAAAGAATTTTTATAATTTATCCCTTTCATTTTTTTCTTATCCAACTTTCAACATTTTTTTTAAAGATGCAGACATTTTGAACAGTGTTTGCATGACAATTTTTTTTTGTAGGAGGCAATATTATATTTTTTAATGGTCTTTGGGGTGAGAAGGGTATTTAAATATTATCCTTTTATCCTTCTCCTTCATTTTGATGAGTACCTATATACTTTCTCATAAAACAAAACAAAACATAAAAAAAGTTATTTTGAAAATTGTATGGTGTATGAAATAGTAATGTAATTAATAATATTCAGTGAAAATTGCATGTACCTATTAACTTTCTATTGTTTCTAACTTGAAATAATTTGCCAATTTTCGTGATTGTAATGAATTTATTCAATATTTCAACTTCAAACGCTCATAAAAAGATATTATGAATTTACGCTCAACTAGTTTTTTAATTTCCCCTAACAACAGTTTATGAGGAACGTTGTATTACATTTTCAAGTTTTTTGACCTAGCAAAAATATTTTTTCGACAATAGTTACAAATGTATTAATAAAACTCGAAATTTTCTTATGCCTATAATTATAACTCAAAAAGAGTCGCAATATTTTAAGGTTCATAGAAATTCCATATATAAACATTTAATGAAAATGTCATGTGTCCATGGTAATTTTTTTAAGAGTTACACAAAAACCAAAATCGATTTTGTCGAAAACCAATTTTGCGTAAAAGTTCTCGTTTTCTCTTAATATTTTTTTAGTTTTTGAATTCTGACCTCCCGAAGGTTACAACTAGGTTAACTTTCCCATCGAACAAGATACTGAAGTTGAGAATCGAATAATTATTTCGACTAAATAACACAAGTAACATACTATTAATTATAACATATAACATAGTACCTAGTTTAGTGAAAAAACTGATTAGGTAGGTAGGTTATTATATTATAGTTATCATCTAAATACATTTCATATTCTTTAAAGACTTTAGATACTAAAAATAATAATATCTTAAAGTCTGACGTGTCGTTTACGGGACACCCCAATATTGTCTGTGCATCCATCTCCTCATACATCTCACTCTCTTTTTCCCTCAAATTTGTATTTTTGCACCGTTGTCGCAAATGTATTAGACGACACGCGACACCCGGCGTCTTGTTTTATAATAATAATAATATTCGAAGTATCCCATCGATCGAATTACAAAGTGATTATAATAATAATAATAATAATATAACATTATAACATAATATAATAATATCACAGTACTACGTCATTTCGGGGACAAAATGTTTTGAATTTTTTTACAAACGTTCTAGTCTTTCAGTGCAGCGGCACGTGTATGTGATCGCAACGATGTCCTTGATTCGGTTTAAACATCTCGTTCAAGACGAAACTGACATTAACTATGAGCATAAATCGCATTAGAACAAAAGCATGTACCGTACGAAAAACGAAAAAAACGTGTCTCGTATTACCCGTCGTCCCGAGAGTAAAGCTCTATATTATTGTTATTATACCTCTATATACGTTTTAATTTTTTTAACGATGACGCAAATTGCGAAATAATACAAATTCTTCTTACGGGTTCTTCGTGTATTAAGCGAGACTGGCAGAAATTAGCGATGGACATGAAACTCCCTTATGGGATTAGCGTACCTGGGATTTATGTGTTTATAACAAATTGTATCTATAACAGTATTATTCGACCTATCGTTGAATAACGCTCAAATATAAAATAAAAATTAGTATTATTGTTGAACAATTAAAGTGGATAAATGTTTGAAGAGTTTTAAGGTTTTTATTAAAATATTTTAATCGCCTCCACCTTGATTGAGCTGGATAGCCACTACAGGTTATTTTTCTGCAAGGCATTTTACAGATTTTTTCTTGAATGTCTTAGTCGTATTCATTCAACACACGTGATGGCTTTAGTCATTCACAAGTTTGGTTCTCATATCCCGCGAGTTACGTTGAGTAATTTACGTCGATAATATCATTATAACATAATGATAAATAAATAGATAGACAAATAGAATATTATTCCATTTATTTGCATAAATGTTTATTCAGAACAGTATACGTTGGCTCGTCATGTGCACTTTTAATAATTATTTTTAATTCAAAATTACAAAATTATATTATTTTATCAATTTTCTTTGTCGTTTAGTCCATAGGAAAACAACTAACAAAACTTAAAGCGTTAAGTTTAAACTTTAAAGGTACCTTTTTTTAAACAATTAGAATTTTAAGCATTTTTCTATACGTGGATGGAAGTATGGAACGACAAAGAAAATAAAAGTTAAGTTTATCTTATATTTAAAATCTAAATGATAAACGCGAAATCGTTGTAAGGTTTATTCCTGGTATCCGAAAACCAGAAAATAATTAAATTTTGAACGTCAAAAGACTTTTACATCGATATACAATTTTTTTGATATGAATTCAGATACACCTACCAGCTATATTACGTGTCATATTTGAAATTTGAAGAAATATAAATCCGATATTGTCTTGCAAAATCATGTGTGCGACAGTGTCGAGAAAATTCAAAAAGTTAAGCACATATCATAGTTTAAGGTAAGAATTTAATATTATAGGTACCTTCAACTACTACAACTACCAGCATGACGAACAATCGATTTTTGATTTCCATCTGCTGACAAACCTCTACAATTGCAATGACAGTGAGAATAATATGTATATATTATAGATTATACATAACGGTTCCTTTTTTTTAAACTATTAGGATTGTAAGTTCTAAGTTTATAATATAACTTACTTAAATTATTCTCATTTGAGTTGACATTTTAGAGGTAGGTAGATTAGGTAAAAATCGATCGTTTATCATGCGCAAACAATACTGTTTAATAGCATAATAATAAATTCTTACCAAAAACGATGAGACGAACGTACCTTTTTTGAATTTGAACCTCGTCACTCTGTCACATGCATCGTTTTGAACAACAAAGTAGGTAGTTAGGATTTTGTTTTCTTCAATTTTCCCGTTTATATTCCACGTACTGACGTACGCAATAGCTGGTAGGTGTATTTGAATCAAAAATATTGTTCCGTAAAAGTCTTTTGACGACAAAACATAATTATTTTCTGGTTTTTGGATAGGTACCAGAAATAAAATTCAAAACGATTTCGCGTCTATCATTTAGATTTTAAATATTAGATAAACTCAAGTTCGATTTGAGATTGCGTTCGGGGTGTCGCATAAAGTGAAGGTGATTGACAGAATGTAAACACATTATTATCTACATCTACCTCGGCGTAGTGTTGTACTTATATTCATCATACAAGATATTTTTATTCATCTATATAATGTATCAACTTTAATCAATGTATTTTATAAATATATATATTTTTTTTTTCAATAAAATACAATTAAATGTTTCTTTGCTATACTTATCTCAGAAAGTCATGCAGTCTATTTGGATTGACTCTCATTATATTTTTCAGGTAATAAGCTTTACCTACTAAATATTAGAATATAATAATATGTGTATTACCATTACACTTCAGATACCCACCTAAGAGTATTTTTTCGCCGCACATATTCATTAAAACTCAGTAATGAAATCGGAAACGTAAAGAGAAAATCAATAATTTAATCATGTGCTTTTTGAATCGGAATAACTCGCGATATAATACGTTTATGCATAAATATTTTAATATATATTTTTCAAATCTATACATAATTTTTTTTTCATACATAAAGCACGATGGCTGGTCGGGGAGCAATTTTCCTTTTGTCTTTGTAATTCATATGATTTTATGACATCACCACTTAATTGCCAGCAGGATTCTCGCGAGACTTGTCTTTTTTTCAAAATATATTATAGTAATATTGTGTGGTATTGTGTAAGTAAATAATACTTCTAAACGACGCCGAGACCCTAAAATGCTCATAAACATAATTTTGTAGTAGATATAATATTAGAGGTCTTACAAGAAGAAACTTTTCTTGCAGAAAACAAAAATATACACATCCATTTTGTATGGATTCCGGGCCACATAGGCATTCCAGGAAACGAAATGGCTGACCAAGAAGCCCATAATGCAATTACCTCTACATCAACTGCAACCATAAATTCCATCACATTCGCAGATGCAAAGAACGAAATTAAACTACACTCAAACAACTAATGGCACTCTCACTGGCGAAAACTCAGCACCAAACTCAACAAAATAAAAAACAATATAAACCCATGGAAAAATCCTGAACTCAATAGAAAAGAAGAAACTATAATAAACCGCCTCCGAATTGGACACACACACCTAACACACAGCTACTTGATGAGCAAAGACGATCCTCCACTATGTGACTCATGCAATGTACTTTTAACGGTCAATCACATCATTACAGAATATCAAAAATATAACCAGTATCGAAATCAATACCACATCTGCGAACAAATTTGTCAAGCACTTGGACCAAACCCACAGGATGTTAAAAACTTAATTTTATTCTTAAAAAAAACAGAATTGTACAATTTAATTTAATGTAATCATGTAAATACTAAAATACCAACAATGTAACCAAAAAATTCTTGTACTAATGGCCTAGTTGTCGATGTATATTCCAGATCAATAAACAATATTAGAGGTCAGATTTTTATGATTTGACATATTATTTTTTTCAAAAGTTTATTTGTATAATTAGTTGAATTAGTTGAATTCGTTTAACTAGTTTATTTATTAACCCACGGAACCAGTTTTCATTTTTATTTTTATAACTATGCAGGTAGGTCAAAACTTTTATTTAAGTTAAACAACTTTTTTCAAAATATTCTTTTTGTCAATTTTCAGACATGTAAGTAAGTGCAGAATCTTAAATTATTTACTATCTATATATTATTCAAATAATTGTTTTCATACGTTTGCATCTATGTTTATATTATAACATAGAATAACATTTATATATTATACTTGCATCAATATTTCATTTTTCATCTGTCTGTTTTTTCTGTTACACACTGTGCCTGTAGTGCGTTGCGATTGATTATCGGATATTTATTATGTTATTTTATGTTCGATCGAAACTCTGCTCGTTCGCGATCTCTTGATCGTGCATTATTTTGATTAATATGGAAAATATTCTATCTATCTAATAAATTTGGAGGTTTGTACTTCAATATTGATTCCGAATTTAATGTTATTCGTTCGTGCGGAAACCAACACGCGCGATGGCTAAATTCTGTAGTTGTATAATAGAAGGTAGGTAAGATCGGGAAAGTTAGAGACCTCGTAAAATAATAAAAATATACCATGCGTCCATGCGTGTACAGTATGGTTACTTCGACGTATAGTAACCTGCAGCGCAAAGGGATTTGCTTGTTAACCACGCATTCGACCAAATTCAACAATTTACGAAATGGATCGATGCTGCAGCAAGACCGTGACTGGAAAAGAAACGGAGACTTTCATTATTTCGTTTTGGACTAAAATAATACGTCAGACTTAGACGCGAGAGAAGATTTAATTATTTCTGGGCCGTTTAGGTGATGTTAATGTAACAAACATAAATTATTGAAAACTGTAAGGCGAATGCCACACGACGTCATATAAAATACGAACGCAATATTTTTTTATGTAATATAGGTTGAGGGTGATCACCAACCGTGCTCACCTCCTGCATTTCATTTAATGATGAAGTTATTAAAATTGTTTATATAGGTACCTACCTATTATTTTTAGTGGGTGCATGAAGTTAAATAATTCTAAAACTAATCGTTCGAATTTTGATTCTGCTAGGTAATATTCCCATAAAAATTACCTTTCCGTCATAAAATTCACAGAAAAAAATGAAATATTCTCTTTTGAAAGACCAGAGTCTTATCACTAAACACGACATTCCTTAAGTAGTAAATACAAAAAAAAATTCATGAATTTGAAAATAATGTATGGTCTTTGAGTATATTTAGAAATAACAAATATCAGATTTTCAAAAACTGCACTATCAAAGACGATAAATGGAGTGGCGTGCTAGGTAAGGTAAATCACTCTGTATAATACGAACTCTGTGCCTCGTCGGTCAGAGTGAAGTCTCGACGAAAATGCTGTGTTGTATATATTATATAAAGTAACATAGGATAATAATATAATATAATGTAAGACTCAATAACAATAATCTTACAAGTCATCGACTGTTATTATAATATAATAGATACGATTATTTCGCCTGTCGGATTAAGAAACACCTTTCATCATTGTATTATATAACATAATATTAATAATATATAATTCACATTTATTGTAATATTTTTCTTAAAGAATAAATCGAAGTCAACGTAGATATAGGAAACTTGTCGTACATTATGTGTTGCAATAACAACGATGAAAAAAATATGATTTTTGGTAATAGCTATGATGTAAAAATAAAACCTTTTTAAAAATGTTTGTAGGTTTTTTGAGTGCTTTACATTTAACTGTGTGGTGTACCTACTAGTGTAGTAGTGTATAATGCATATTGTATAGGTACCTATATAATATTATTTCTCTAAACGTTTTAGAATGTTTCCCACGTTTTTCTCGTTGTTGGTTCGTGGTTGTAGTTTTTTCTTATTAACTCGACAATATAACGCATTAACTTAAATTAAGTAATTAATATTACCAATTACCTTTTGTTATAATATACACTCTTGGATGCTATATCATTTAAACTGAACCGAAACAATGCATCGCATATAATATCATAATTAAAATATGCAGTCTTATACTTGATTATTGTAGTTTGATACTAAATATTATATTTTATTGACATTACTAATATTAAATGTATTAAATTATATTTGTTTTAATAATGTTATTATTTGTGCAAATCATTACCGTCCACCGACATTAATGAGTAAACATTTTGTCCATATTATACAGTATTTCTTTAACGCAAATTAAAATACAATTATTTGATATTCGACAAATAAATGTATGTATCATTAACTATGTATTAATCTCTATTGATTAGGTGTTACAGGCTTTATACCTTGACTAAGAACTAAAAAGTGCCCCTATTAAAATACATGGAATTGTTTATAAAAATATATTGTATATAAGTGATGTACAGTGTTATTGGAACTAATACGAAAACAACTTTAAAATTAATTGATCTATATTTTTTTTATCAAAACGTCCCTAATCTTTCTCGTGATGAATATACATTTTTTTGCACCGAACTCAAAAACGCCATTGGAATTATACCATTATAATATTTAAAGTTTAAACTAACAATGTCTAACCTGCAGTACCGACTTTAACATTTTCTTTATTTTCTATATGTTTTTAAATTAAATGTTTATATTTCAATTTAGTCGTTAGTAACGCACTCGTGTGGGTCCCTCCTAATGTCGGGTTTCTCGGAAACGAAAAAGTAATCAGTAAAAATAAACCTAATCACAACCTCAGGGGCTGTGGTACACCGTACACAACACTATCAACCATAAAACTAAGGAAACATGGCAGAATAATTGAAATAATGAAGCACTCACAAACAAATTAAGAAGTACAAAACCTTTTATCAAAAATGGAAACTTCCGCTTATCCTAAATATATATAGACGAGATGAATACGTAAAAATCACCCGAGCTGGAATTGAATATACTCATTTAAATCACTCGTTCCTCATCATCAAAGTCCCGGCCACAACATGCGACACATGCAAGGACAACCTCATAAACAACCGCGTTGTGATGAAATGTTCCAACCACGCCAAAGCTTGGAGAACTTTCACTAATCCAACAACCATCAAATGAAGAAAACACTGAACCTATTTATATTTATTTTTTAACAATATAAACTTAGTCACAAAACTGTAAATAACTGTAAATAATTTAATTTTTGTTTTACCTACATTCTATAGGGTTTAGGACATAAGTACTTATCGAGTTGTAATTATACCTTTCTAAGTTCTACGTAAATACAAAAATTAATCTCTAGAGATTTCCTAAGATGGTGATAGCGTTTGCGGCATTTATACATCAATAGTTCTTATACAATTAAATTGAAATAAGTGAAGATGATATATTGCCACTTCTTAGTTGTGATGTTTAGTTACTCATTTAGTCGTAGATGCGTTTTTATGTGTGTTAATATTTGAGTGCGATCATTTGTTTGGAGCTAAATTAAGAGAATATAAATCCTATCTCTAATCATAATTACTATTATACTTGTCATCCACATTATAAGTATATCTTCTTCCGTCTAAATATAAGTCTGATCCAATTTAATAGCATTATCGAAAGTAATCGTGTTTTCAAAACGCATAAGTCGGAAATTCAATAATAATTATAATTGTTGCGTGTACGCTGATGTCGTAGAGAAACTATCATTTTATTATATTATGTGGGAATATTGTATTTAATTTACTGAATAATTGAACTAAACGTCTTGCGTATGTGGAGCCTTGCCAGCGAATTTTCACTGTTGGATCAATTAAATATAAAAACTAAAAAGTATATAGAATTTATTTTAATTTTTTGTGCGACTCATGAAAATTCGAGAGATTTTATCACATCTACGTCGTGACGGATTCTCTCAAGTCTTATAGAATTTTTTTTTTTTCAAAATATTATACATTAATTGTTGTATTAATATTAGGTATTCGTATTATTGATAATTTCGTATTTATTAATATTATTATACTTATCCACATTATGTGTATATCGTCTTCAGTCCAAATATAGCTCCGATCCAATAAAATAACATTATCGAAAGTAATTGTGTTTCAAAACTCATAGTTTGGAAATTCAATAATAATTATTGTCAGCCAACAGTGGTGGGGACGCTAAATTATAGAAACTACACATAATTAGTAGATTTTACGATTAATAACTCATAAGATAAATGCATCAGCTACGATCTGCTTTCACGAACTTACACCAAATCTTTGAAATTAATGTTGGTTATATATAACTATGTTATTTGTTATTAAAATTAAATATAACTCCATCAGATGTTATGATTTTTTTCGGAAAAGTAAATTTTTCAATTCTCAGTTTTCTTCGATCTGTCTTATCAATAACATATTTATTTTATTTCCTTATTTATTTTTTGAATTATGTTCATATTTCTGATATTTGCTAGTTATCATCGTTTCGAATGATTTACCTATGCGTAGACGTGTGATCTTTTCGAATGATTTCAAAATTATGATTCATAGACATTTATACTATTATAGTTCAATATAGATTATCATACACCTATTCACATCTTTTAGATATCATAATAAAATAGTACTTAAACTAAATCCTTATTTTGGCCATTAAGTCCATATTTTCATTATAAACGGTATGGTATTTGGTTCCGAGACACTAATGATTAATTCATAACTGTTTTAAAAATAATTTTTTAACAATATTATTGAAACCAAACCGACGTCTTGATAGTTATAAAGATACGTCTAGTAATTAGTTATACTTATGTATTCGACCAGCTATTTTAAAAAACAGACACTGAGAAAAAATATATTTTCTTAATTTATTGAACAAAATAATATCTATGCTGTCTTTTTAAATTATATAATAATATTAATTAAAAATTAAATTCTTTTGTTGGTTGAAAATTAGAGATATTTTCATTACAATACATCTGGTTTAAAATGAAATAGAACGAATTATAAAAATGTCAACACGTATTTCCTTTTAATATACATTGTTGCTTTTTAAGAATAAATAAACGCACTTCAACGTAAAAAGTTCAAAACACTTTACTGTGTATACAATTAACAGTGAAGTTTCTACCTTTTAGTTAGATTTAAATTCGTTTTAGGCTATATGCGCGTTTGAACTGTGTGTTTTATTTTCTAAATTAACTTTGTACTTTTCTTTTTTTTTTTTTGATTTATTCTTCTAAAAATACTGTCAAAAGCATCAAAACTTTCTTCACTATATTGCTACACTTTTCACTTTAATCCGTATTTAATCTTTCTATAAGCATATGGCGTCGAAGTGGCAATTATGCTAACTCGTTATTCAATTCAAACTTGAAGCGTAGATACACGTGTATAATATATACATTTAAAAAATATATAAATTGCATAAAAAACTTTATTTCTTTTTTAAATTACTGATAAGAAGTTTAAAGTAAAGGAATTCTTAGATCGTCGCAGTTGATATGAGAAGCTGATGAGCAGTATATTTTAAAAAACTCCACTGTAGCGTACATTTTTTTATTAGATAATATTACAATGATATTATGTAGTGAACCTAATATAACACAGTACACAACTGTTATTTAAATTTTAAGCTCAATTACTTTTAAGCAAATTATTATTATTAATCGTATATAGCATTAAGAGGATAATAATATATGACGATGACAAACAGTAAAAGAGGTTGGCCAATGACCGATGGTAACTTACAAACCGATCGCGCTGAGCAATACATTTATTGAAAAATTGGGTGTGCCCTTAAATTATCATTTTTACTTGAAAAATAAGGATAGTAATGTCAAAGTCGATCATCTAAGTAAAAAATGACTGTCCAAATATGTCTGCATACCCGTGTTGTGATAAATTATTGCTATATATATTCTATATGCGATCTTATGTGGAGTAGCTTATCTAGGATTTATTTCCTTTTTGGGCGAGAAGGAGGGAGATTATATATTATTATATGAATTAATTTTGCACGAGTACGGATTACCTTGTTTATCATGTTAGATACAAATCAATCAGTTTGAAATTATAATTATTTTTATTTTTAATCATCTTAATTCACTATAATAATTAAGGAATTCACTCACGCACCTGAAAATTTCTCCCCATCGCCTAAAACGATGTATTGACTTGATCCACTAAAAGTAACAAAAAAAAAAAATATGTATATAAATAAAAATTAAATGTCAGTAAGAGTGCCTCCAAGGAGTTTTTTTCAAGTGCATGTTTTTCTCCGTCAAAAACATAATATGATAACATAATATTGGATACCATATATAATATATTATATTATCCAAATTTCTTGTTATAAGTACCAATATTTTACAGTCTGTACTTAAAAAAAACCTGCAAAAACCAAACTATTATAATAACAAGAGCTTATTCAGCTTGTCTGTTTTTGTTTTTGACGATTGAATCGTCAATAATCGTAAGGGAGTGGGTTATTGTCGTCTGGTAAATAGAACTATAGAACGTCTTCTTATGTATAGGTAGGTACTCGGGTGTGTTTTAATTTTTCCAAAAATTATACGATGTAGTAAAACTATATTTCACTAATTTCACAACCATACGAATGTCGACTACCTTTATTTATCTTTTTATATTTTGGCATATAATCGGTAGAAGTTACTCACGCCTAGGCTCTCCGAAACACGCGTTTACCCGAGTTCGCGGAATCCTTTTCGATTTGTTTCCCTTCTCGCGATATATACCTCGCTCAATTGTACCTTTGTCGAGCGAGAACTTCTCCTCGTACTAGCTGTATTTAAAAAAAGCTCTTCAGACACACGCGCGTCACGAACACACCATCTCGCACTGCCATACATGTATATTGCTATGTACACGGTGAGGCTATAATATTATTACGTATATACCTACACGTATATAACCGCCATCGTACCTACAACGATATAACGCGTCAACCGTTTCAGCTTGGGAGCTGCAATAAACCCTTTTTCTTTTATATATGTATTCGAAAAGAGACCGTGCAGGTTTTTTTTTTATTTATTTATTTTTATACCAAACGAGACGTTTTGCGAGGAAATCGTTAAGTGCAAAATGTGCTCTCGCTTGTTACTCGGACAATGATCGTGACGTGTGTAGGTACAACTACTGCGATGGCGGTGACGGGCAGTGTGCAAAAGCTGGAGGACGGTTATAAATGCGGAACGCCCATCTGCAGTCAAAACCGTCATAATATATGATGAGCGATAATAATAAACTATTAATGATTCAATCGTATGATTAACGATTTGCCAGTCCGATTATCGATGACGTGTGGCCACAATATAAATCGAATTACAAATATTGATATCGATATGTCACGTATTGACTTCTGAACGGAGCTTAACCCGTCGTCGTAGGCAGTGTCATTAAAATCAAGACACACGCCACATTCGTTATATCCGATGGGTTTACTGTTTTATCTATTTTTCGATAAATTTTCAGGTCAAAACCACGTATAGTATGATCTGCACGCATGCATTTGGATCTCACAATTTATTATGACGTTGACAAATAGTATAAACTATATAATATTATACTAACCGACCACGTGTACACCGTATAAAAAAGCCAACTTTTATATGATTTAAACTTTGTTCAATTCATTATTTCATATTCAGTGTAATCGCGTTCAAGAATTTCAAATAATATAAAAAAGAAAATGTTTTATTTTAAATCAGTGGATAGTAATAATTTATTATATATTACTAATAGGTAAGTAATTTGTTTTTCTTACGGGTCACCAATAGATATGCGGTTATGATTTTAGTCGCTCGAGTAAAAAATATGACGACCAAACATCAAATACAGGTTAAATTATTTACAAAATACTAATTAATTATACTATACCTAAATAATAAATAATGCACTATAATGCCATTATATTGTTCTATGATAATGCCTTTCTATTATCATATTATAATCAGCTGTAACGAATAGTAATTAGCAACCATTTATAAACAAAAAAACAAATTTGATTTCCATTTTGAATTTAAAAATCCTTATACGACTGTGCGAGCACCTCTTTGAAATTCATACTATGGAAAATCAATTCTTAGTATACTACATGGTGGTGCGGAGGGACTGTCAAAATGTCATATCCTTATTACATCTACCTATCATAGTTAAGGATCTAAATTGATAAATAAGTTAGACAGTCAGTCAGGACACGTTCGATTATAATTTATAATATATATATATATATATCAACATATTGTACATCATCAATATTATGCTCATCAATATTTTTAAAAAATGTATCTACTTTATAATTATTTATAGTAGTAGTAGGAGGAGGAGGTTATCATTTGAAAAACATAATTTTGCATCGTCACAGGATTACTACAAAAAAATATTAATAACTTAAAAAATGTTAAAATTAACATTTGAATAAATTAATAATCTCATTATTAAAAGAAAAATCGAGGTGAGCATGCTAGGTAAATCATACTGTATATTATTATATTATATGATACGTGTGGTTGTAACCCAAAGAACACTCCTCCCGCTTTAAGTTTGAGTCGGGTTGCCTGCGTAGTGCAGTGTTAAAACAACAATAAATTATAAAACCCCACTGACAGAATATAAATAAAAGAGAACTCATCATTGTAAATCTCTATCACCGCTCTTGGTCACATATTATAACAATTTAATTATACGTATTACAATATTTTGAATGACATAACACACTATAACACTTTAACCCATTGCACAGCACATATATAATGTTTAATATGGTCATATAATACAATATATAATAATATACATTAATATCCGATGATATTTAATCATACCTATCATTAATAAATAAATATTAAATCTAATAAAATCTATAAAACGTTTTGAAAAATTAATATTACGATGCAAATTATCACATATTAATATAAAAAATTCATTATTATTTATTACTCTTTAAGTTATAATTTAAAATGTCAATAAGTATAGAGAAATCAATTTTTGAAAAACAATAATAATAGTTTGCTTAAACTATTTATATCATGCAATAATATATTAATTAATATCAATGCTTATTATACAAACATTAATGATGTTAATACCCACCAACCAACTAAGAAACGGATGTGATAACTGATAGGGCTCAATATATTATTGGCGAAGAGGGTATATATTTTATATTGAATATTGTGTTGAATTAATAATGATCGATGATTAATCAACGCACAAATGTACCTATATTGCCTATACATTACGCCGTGTTACAAATTTATCATGAAATGAGTAGGTAGTGTGAAAATTTGATGTAGGTAGGTTATCTATATAATCTATTATTATAATATGTATGTACAGTACAATAGTACGAATATTATTATACAGTCGTGTTATTATTTTTTCAGATCCCTGGACTGATCTTGATTGGGTTATCTTGGCACAGGGTAAGTGGCATATACCTCATTATTAATGTTGTAAATTTGAAATCAAGTGAACGCTAGCTGGTTTAGTAGTAATTACGCCATAATATTTGATGCAGTTTACTTTTGAGCCATTTAATATTATACGTATTATTTTTTAAGTTTTAATCAAAATCTATTTGGAAAACAAAACACTATTTGTTTTGAAAAAATCGTGGTCGTCGTCGAGAAAAAGCAAACAGGAAATCAACACTCGATCCGAACGAAATGTCTAGGGTTTTGTTCTACGCATGAAAGCGTGCGACATGACAAGATATGCACACTCTGGTAAAATATTAACATTCGTGTTCTCGAAAGACGCTAAAAAGTAAACCGTTCGGAAATCGCTCTAACGCGCCGTAAATAAATAAATAAGCGATCGCGTTTCGTCGTGCGATAGTGTATTATAATATATTTAATGCTCACCCTTTCCCCTCACTCGTTCTCGACCGTTTATCATAATAATAATATAATATATTTCACGAGGTAACGTCGTGATAGTAATTTTATGTCCCGGCGACCGGTGACGTACGATTTTCACCCCACGGGTCCAGGTGGGTTGAATGATTTTTTTTTTGAGAGAGACGTGTTCGAGATGAAGGGTTGATGGGTGTGCAATGGGAGAGGGTAGGTGAAAGCTATCACGGTCTTTTGTTTTTTTTCTATTTACCGATCCCGATCAACCCTACCCGACATCGCACTGTACGCATCATGTATTTGTATGCAGCCGCGACACACGATAACTGCTTCTGGGTACAGTGCGAATCATGTGAAAGCTTTTCAAATGTCAACTGACGTGTTTGAAGCGCGCGAAGTTCGTATTATATATTATGTACCCGTATGTATATATACACATTATTAATGGATTTTTATGTATGGTATCATCGCGTAATTAAAATAAAAATTGGTTTCACAGCCGTGAAACTATCCGAATGGGGTGGAGGGGGGGTCCAAGTTTTACTGATGTGTGTGGTGTAGCGGTGTACCTATATTTATATACACGAATACATCATATGTAAATCGTAAATATATATATAGAGGGCGATTGGCCGTCCACGCTCACCCCATTTTTATTCTTAATAAATATAGGTATTATTCAAAACTTGATTTTTGAACTTTTAAAAATACTTATGAGTATCGTTTTTTTCAAACCATTGAAATTATTTTGTACTACTTGTAGAAATAGAAACTTGTGTTTTTAAAATGTCAACCCCTCTTTCCTACTGAAAATTATTTAGAGGATAATTTTTCTGCACATTCTGGCGTACCTATCAAAATACAAATTTGAAAGAGTAGTTTATAATTTATTTAACTTTGTGTACTACCTAAGAATAATAGGTCCACGTGCTAATGGATTTGGATGATACGGAACTATGGTGTTTTTAGTCTCTTAGTATAGTTAGTTAATGCATCAATATTTATAATTTATGAAAATGTTCTAAATAAAATAAATATCTACTAGATCTGATATTACATCTATTTTATATTTTTTAAGGACTATTATCCCCTTTGTTTAATAATTTTAATAACTAAGAAACTACTATAGTCGAATTTTGAAGTAGCTACAAACATAAAAGTTTTCAAAAAAATTATCCAATAAATAACTTAAAAAATATAAAATTTAAAGTAGTACAAAATATCTCAAGAATTTGAAAACTCGGTCTTCTGCAAGTATATTTAAAAATTCCAAAAATCAGATTTTGAATAAATTCATTACACAATTTAAAAATGGGGTTGATCATTCTTGGTGAATCACTCTGTACCTACATAATATATGCCCTCGGCAACATCATCCACTGTATGATAACACGTTTCACGCAATTCACGACTTTAATAATATTTTATAATATAATGTATGATTTAAAAAGTTTTTACGTTACAGGACACTGTCGGCAAAAAAG
>JANEHU010001688.1:0-16831 GCA_027563435.1 Nasonovia ribisnigri
GTAATGCACTGCAATGTATACAAACGTTGCTGTGGTACCCAATGTGTCATTATATCATTATGATTATGACTAATGAAAATCTTTGTGCTTTATTTACCTACTATGCTCTTAAACCAATAGCCAATAGTTATCATGAATTATCACCAACATAATACTTTGTATTAGTTACACATACTTAATTGAATCAGTTCGATCAATATCAAGTACCTACTCTTTAAGTGAGTAGGTAAACCACCTTATTACTATAATATTCACTACCTATAATAAATAATATATAGTTATTACTACAATAACTACTATAACTTACAGGTACCTGCTATGTACATATTACATCAATATGCATGAGTTATAACTATTGTAAGTAGCCGACCAATTCCCTTACACAGTGTAATTGTAATATATACACAGCTATTACCATTATATACATTATAATAATATCATTGTAACTACTATACTATAGGCTTGATGTATTTAATGTATTGTCGGTATCTGTACATGCACACTTACACAATTTGTATGCTACATTATCAAAAAAAGCAACCCCAGAGTAGCTATTCGGCCAAAAAGTATGTCACCGACCGACTTTAAGTGCAGACCGCACAGAGCTGTGTTCACTTGCGTTAGTTTAATTTACTTATAACATGAAAATGATATGCAATGTATGTTTAAAAAAAGCAGTGTGCCTATTAAACCTCCTAATTTTTATTAGGTATTAGGTACCCACACTTAGTTCAATCAATATCATGTATCTACTCTAGGTAAACTACATTTTTCATTACCCATTAACATTCAAATACATATACATAGGTATGCATGAGTATAGATATACTATGGAATATAGGTAACTATTAATTCACCTCCAACGACCGACTCCCTTACACAGTGTAATAGTGTAAATACCTATATAACAAAAATGTAATACACAGCTGTGCATAAGTATCCAAATATTTCTGTGACAACCGTTATATACAATATATCATTGTGACATCCAAAAATGTAAAATAATGCGGTTACAATAATAAATCAATAAGTCCGTAGCAAAATAAAAAATATATTTATGTCCGTATATGGTAATAACGACGCGACGGCTCTACTCGACCGCGGCACTCGCCCGGGACGGAGTAGGAGCGGGCGCCGTCGGTAAATTTAGCGAGCGGGGAAGTGAGACGTTGGGAAGACGGGTAAAAGTCGAATTTTGAAAAAAAATCATAACGTTCTCGTCAAACACGAATAATATGATAAGGCGGAAGTGATAGCGGAGAGTGGGAAAGACGAAAAAAAAAATGCGAAAAAATGAAATCCGATTATACACGGCCGCCGCAAATTTTCACGGCATCGAACGCTCGACCCACGGGTAACCTGCCTAACGCCCTAATCCTACCTACCTACCTATCGAGTTGAAAACTGGAGTGAAATCGATGCCTATTAAGTCGTCTCGCCGTCGAGGCGAAACGCGAAGGCCGCGGCGTCGGCCGCCGCGGTCTCCCGGGTCGGGCGGTCTGCCGCGTCGGACGGCGGACGCCGTCGTCCGCCGCGTTCTGTCGAAGCGAACGCGATTTACGCGAAAAAAATCGGACTTTTCTACGCATATATACAGGGCCTGTATATAGTAATACCTACTCGACGGCGGCGCTTCGCGGGCTCCTCTTTCGTAGATTTTAGTATTTTACTCGACCGCGGCACTCGCCCGGAACGGAGTAGGAGCGGGCGCAGTCGGTAAATTTAGCGGGGATTCCGAATACGTCGCGAGCGGGGAGATCGGACGTTTGAAAGAAGGGTAAAACTCGATATTTTGGAAAAAAAATCGGAAAAAGGGCAAAAAGTGATAAGGCGCGGTGTATAGTACCGCGGTTTATAGTATCTGCAGCAATTTTGTATCATACATATAATTAAAATTACCAAATTACATTACCTCAAACAATCATCTCACCTAAAAACTGTAATATATTTAGTACTACATAGAGTATACTTGTAGGTGTGTTATATTACTATCGTCTAGTCAAGTATATATATTATAGAACTATCCCATATAATCCAACCCATGTTAAACAGTATAGGTGTAGATAATAAAACCAAGTGTCACCTAATTTATTATTTAAAATAAATAGTTTGTTCCTTATAATACTCTACCTATATATAAGTTATATCAAATAGTATATAGTCACATATTATCATTATACAATTTAATTTTCAGACTTTAATTTATATATAGGTACATAGAGTTCTATTTTGTTTATGAATATTGTATTATTTAGAATCTGTAGCAGTATTTGTATGCTACACTAAATTTATATAAACTGTAACATATCAAGTACCTGCTACATAGTACATAGTATGTTATATATTTATTACTATCTAACCAAATAATCGAGCCCTTGTCTGACTTAGATGCGTTGATAAATAGCTGCGGATGTCAATTATATATAGTTATTTATCAATCGTCTATTAATTAACTTGATTTTATGCTCACGATGAATAAAACCTATCTACCTATAGTATAGTCATAGTATAAACCTAGTTCATCAAATAGTATAACAATATCATTATAAAATTTAACTGCCAGAATTTAATTAAATACATGAAGATCTATTAGTTTATAATAAATTATTATTGTATTATATAGTATCTGCAGCAGTTTTGTATCATACATAAAATTTAAATTACCAAATTACATTACCTCAAACAATCATCTCACCTAAAAACAGTATAGGTGTAGATAATAAAATCAAGTGTTACCTAATTTATTATTTAAAATAAATAGTTTGTTCCATATAATACTCTACCTATATATAAGTTATATCAAATAGTATATAGTCACATATTATCATTATACAATTTAATTTTCAGACTTTAATTAAATATAGGTACATAAAGTTCTATTTTGTTTATTAATATTGTATTATTTAGAATCTGTAGTAGTATTTGTATGCTACACTAAATGTATATGCATTAATTATGTAACATTAATATATCAAAAACATAATAACCGAAAATTAACTATTATTTTTATAGTATAAGAAAGATATAAAAACAACAAACAAATGAATATTTAAAAATATAAGTTGAGTGTTTTTTTTTTAATCATAGTAACAATACTTTATTTGTATAAATAAAAACTTTTAGAATCGTAATAAAAAAAAAAAAAATCGAAAAAAAAGAATTTCGAATTAACACGGCCGCCGCAAATTTACACGACAATCCGCCGTGGCCGGTATCGAACGCTCCACCGCCGGGTAACCTGCCTAACGCCCTAATCCTACCTACCTACCTATCGAGTTGACAACTGGTGTGAAATCTCTGTCTCTTAAGGCGTCTCGCCGCCGAGGCGAATCGCGAACGCTACGCCGTCGTCCGCCCCGCGATCACCCGGATCGGGCGGTCTGCCGCGTCGGACGGCGGACGACGTCCTCGGCCGCGTTCTCCCGGAGAGAACGCGATTTACGGAAAAAAAATCCAAAACGTCTACGCGTATATACGGCATATATATATATATATATAGTATATATAGTAGTAGTAATATCGTAATGACGACGCCGCGGTCTACTGTCGTCGGTTTTACTCGCCCGCGGCACTCGCCGGGATCGAAGTGGGGCGGCGCGCCGACGGTAAATTTAGCGGGGATTCCGAATAAGCGGCGAACGGCGAGATGAGACGTTTAAAAGAGGGTTAAAACTCGACTTTTCGGAAAAAAAACGGCCAGACGGCGCGCTTCGGCGGCGGGCGGTCCGCGCGCGACGTCCGCCGAGAAAGGGTCGAGACGAATAAAGCGCGTAGACGTGTGGCGGTTAAATCTCCCGGGGAACGCGAATAAGGTCCGAGCGGGGCCGCGCGTCGCCCCGGAGGTGGGTAAAACTCGACTTTTCGAAAAAAAAACTCCCATTTTCTCTCGAAAACTCGTAAAATTGATAAGGCGTCGGCGATAACGCGGCGACGGCTGCGCCGCCGCGAATCTCGGCGGAATCAGATTTTTTCATTGGCGCGCGCTGATTCTACCCGCCGCACGGTCCGTTTTTCGCTCCATTATTCACTAAATAACGCATAAAAACGCCATAGGGGGCGCCCTCGGCTTCACGTTTTATATATAAGACTAGACTTCGGTCGTTTGTCATCCCGCCTGCGGCGGAAAGACTGTGTGGGCGGTGGTGCTCTTTGTCGATTCACCTCGGGCGATGCTGGGTTTTTCGATCCGGCCTGCGGCGGGAACGCGGGGTCGTCGGGTATCGTCGCGTTGGCAGCACTGGTCTGGCGGTAATTTTTGAACGCGGAAGAATGTCTAGTCGTAAGTCACGGCCGCTGAAAATCGACCGGCGATTCAAGTCGATCGTACGACAATCGGGCAATCCGAAGACGTGTATGTCCGGTTCTTGAGTGTGTGTGTTGAAATCGGAAAATCGGATTCTGAGTTTGAGTGTCTAGCTATCAGTCATCTCGGGGGAGAGTCGATTCCCGAACGGACAATCCGCTTGCGGCGGATCGGATGCAGCGGGAGTCTAAGTCGCTCGTATGCAAGTAGATAGTCAGGTAGGCAATCCGACTACGTCGGATCGCAGACCGTGCACCGGGCGTGTATGTCCGGTTCTTGAGTGTGTGTGTTGAAATCGGAAAATCGGATTCTGAGTTTGAGTGTCTAGCTATCAGTCATCTCGGGGGAGAGTCGATTCCCGAACGGACATTCCGCTTGCGGCGGATCGGATGCAGCGGGAGTCTAAATCGCTCGTATGCAAGTAGATAGTCAGGTAGGCAATCCGACTACGTCGGATCGCAGACCGTGCACCGGGCGTGTATGTCCGGTTCTTGAGTGTGTGTGTTGAAATCGGAAAATCGGATTCTGAGTTTGAGTGTCTAGCTATCAGTCATCTCGGGGGAGAGTCGATTCCCGAACGGACATTCCGCTTGCGGCGGATCGGATGCAGCGGGAGTCTAAATCGCTCGTATGCAAGTAGATAGTCAGGTAGGCCATGCACCGGGCGTGTATATGTTGCTGGTTTGAAATGTAAGTGTTGAAAACCTTATTTATTCATCAGAATAGAGTTTTTTATATATTTAGAAAAGTTTAAGTTAGAACGACAAAGCGACAAAAATAAATGTATATACATAGGTTTATTATATGCGTTTACCTACCTTAATCTAACATAACGCAGTAACATGACACAATTGAAATATAACTGCGTCAGATAGCAGACAACGTTAATTATTGCGGTAATATATCAACCATAAAAATATACATTTTAAAAATAATAATATACAAATACGTGAAAAAAAACGCAAAAAAAATGAGATTTTGGGCGGCCATGCTATTCAGACGGCCTCCGCAATCCATCGGATTCAATTCAACCGGTATCGAACCGCCTACCTTAGTGTTACACATGTCCTACGCCTTAACCTACCTAACTACCTATCGAGATGAAATGTACAATTAAATCTATAGCACTTGAGCCATTTCTACACAACGACGAATTCTGTATTAAAAATGTTAATTCGTAGAAATCGTGTGTACTAAAACCTTAAATCGCATATTTTTACGTTTCCGGTGTGTATATATCGTGTGGTTTTATTGTAGTCCGATAAACATATACTGAAATAAAGACAATTAGGTACATAATAAATACGTAATAATAATATATACATATGCTAGGTAATTTAGCTGGGATTCCGAATACGTCGCGAGCGGGGCTGTGAGACGTTTAAAACTTTTAGAATCGTCAATTATCGTTCAAACAGAACGCGGCAACGGCTAAAAAGAATTAATATAATAATAAAATAATAAAATAAATAATTCGCGAAAAAAAAGAATTTCTAATAAAACACAGCCACCGCAAATTTATACAATTCGCCGCGGCCGATATCGAACGCTCCACCGCCGGGTAACCTGCCTAACGCCCTAATCCTACCTACCTAGACACTGAGATGAGAATCGGAGTGAAATAAATGCCTCTTAAGGCGTCAATTATATATAGTTATTTATCAATTTTCTATTAATTAACTTGATTTTATGCTAATTATGAATAAAACCTATCTACCTATAGTATAGTCATATCGATCAATAATTATATATTGTTAATTATATATAAACCTAGTTCATCAAATAGTATAGTGATATCATTATAACATTTAAATGCCAGAATTTAATTAAATAGGTACATGAAGATCTATTAGTTTATAATCAATTATTATTGTATTCGGTATATAGTATCTGCAGCAGTTTTGTATCATACATAAAATTTAAATTACCAGATTACATTACCTCAAACAATCATCTCACCTAAAAACTGTAATATATTTAGTACTACATAGAGTATACTTGTAGGTGTCTTATATAACTATCGTGTCTAGTCAAGTAGTATATATTAGAGAACTATTGCATATAATGCAGCCCATGTTAAACAGTATAGGTGTAGATAATAAAATCAAGTGTTACCTAATTTATTATTTAAAATAAATAGTTTGTTCCATATAATACTCTACCTATATAAGTTATATCAAATAGTATCATTATACAATTTAATTTTCAGACTTTAATTAAATATAGGTACATAAAGTTCTATTTCGTTTATTAATATTGTATTATTTAGAATCTGTAGCACTGTAGCAGTATTTGTATGCTACACTAAATTTATATAAACTGTAATATATCGAGTACCTACTACATAGTATGTTATATATTTATTACTATCTAGCCACATAATCGAGCCCTTGCCTGACTTAGATGCGTTGATAAATAGCTGTGGATGTCAATTATATATAGTTATTTATCAATCGTCTATTAATTAACTTGATTTTATGCTCACGATGAATAAAACCTATCTACCTATAGTATAGTCGTATCGATCAATAATTACATATTGTGTTAATTATATATAAACCTAGTTCATCAAATAGTATAGCGATATCATTATAAAATTTAATTGTCAGAATTTAATTAAATACATGAAGATCTATTAGGTAGTTTATAATAAATTATTGTATTATATAGTATCTGCAGCAGTTTTGTATCATACATAAAATTTAAATTACCAAATTACATTACCTCAAACAATCATCTCACCTAAAAACTGTTAAACAGTATAGGTGTAGATAATAAAATCAAGTGTTACCTAATTTATTATTTAAAATAAATAGTTTGTTCCATATAATACTCTACCTATATAAGTTATATCAAATAGTATCATTATACAATTTAATTTTCAGACTTAAATGAAATATATAGGTACATAAAGTTCTATTTTGTTTATTAATATTGTATTATTTAGAATCTGTAGCAGTATTTGTATGCATTAATTATGTAACATTAAAATCAAAAACATTTAACCATTATTTTAATAGTATAAGAAAGATATAAGAACAACAAACAAATGAATATTTAAAATCGAGTGTTTTTTCTTTAATCAGAGTAACAATACTTTATTATTTGTATAAATAAAAACTTTTAGAATCGTAATAAAAAAAAAAAAAATCGAAAAAAAAAGGATTTCGATTTAACACGGCCGCCGCAAATTTACACAAATCCGCCGCCGCGGTCAGTATCGAACGCTCCACCGCCGGGTTTCCTGCCTAACGCCCTAATCCTACCTACCTAGCCACTGAGATGTGAATCGGAGTGAAATAAATGCCTCTTAAGGCGTCTCGCCGCCACCGAGGATAATCGCGAACGCTACGCCGTCGTCCCACGTGGACTCCCGGGTCGGGCGGTCTACTGTTTTCCGACGCGTTCTAACGAAGAAAAAGCGATTTACGGGTAAAAAATCGGAATTTCTACACATAAATACATATTATAAATAAATAGTTTGTTCCATATAAATATATAATACTCTACCTATATGAGTTATATCAAATAGTATATAGACACATATTATCATTATACAATTTAATTTTCAGACTTTAATTATAGGTACATAATTAATATTATTTAGAATCTGTAGCAGTATTTGAATGCTACACTAAATTTATATAAAATGTAATATATCAAGTACCTACTACATAGTATGTTATATATTTATTACTATTTAACCACATAATCGAGCCCTTGTCTGACTTAGATGTGTTGACCAATAGCTGTGGATATCAATTATATATAGTTATTTATCAATTGTCTATTAATTAACTTGATTTTATGCTCAGGATGAATAAAACCTATCTACCTATAGTATAGTCATATCGACCAATAATTATATATTGTTAATTATATATATACATAGTTCATCAAATAGTATAGCAATATCATTATAAAATTTAACTGCCAGAATTTAATTAAATACATGAAGATTTATTAGTTTATAATAAATTATTATTGTATTATATAGTATTTGCAGCAGTTTTGTATCATACATAAGATTTAAATTACCAAATTACATTACCTCAAACAACCATCTCACCTAAAAACAGTATAGGTGTAGATAATAAAATCAAGTGTGACCTAATTTATTATTTAAAATATAAATAGTTTGTTCCATATAATACTCTACCTATATAAGTTATATCAAATAGTATATAGTCACATATTATCATTATACAATTTAATTTTCAGACTTTAATTAAATATAGGTACATAGAGTTCTATTTTGTTTATGAATATTGTATTATTTAGAATCTGTAGCAGTATTTGTATGCTACACTAAATTTATATAAACTGTAACATATCAAGTAGGTACCTACTACATAGTACATAGTATGTTATATATTTATTACTATCTAACCACATAATCGAGCCCTTGTCTGACTTAGATGCGTTGACAAATAGCTGTGGATATCAATTATATATAGTTATTTATCAATTGTCTATAAATTAACTTGATTTTATGCTCACGATGAATAAAACATATCTACCTATAGTATAGTCATAGTATAAACCTAGTTCATCAAATATTATAGCAATATCATTATAAAATTTTACTGCCAGAATTTAATTAAATACATGAAGATCTATTAGTTTATAATAAAGTATTATAGTATTATATAGAATCTGCAGCAATTTTGTATCATACATAAAATTTAAATTACGAAATTACATTACCTCAAACAATCATCTAACCTAAAAACTTTTAAACAGTATAGGTGTAGATAATAAAATCAAGTGTTACCTAATTTATTATTTATAATATAAATAGTTTGTTCCATATAATACTCTACCTATATAATAAGTTATATCAAATAGTATATAGTCACACATTATTATTATACAATTTAATTTTCAGACTTTAATTAAATATAGGTACATAAAGTTCTATTTTGTTTGTTAATACTGTATTATTTAGAATCTGTAGCAGTATTTGTATGCTACACTAAATTTATATAAACTGTAATATATCAGTACCTACTACATAGTATGTTATATATTTATTACTATCTAACCACATAATCGAGCCCTTGTCTGACTTAGATGCGTTGACAAATAGCTGTGGATATCAATTATATATAGTTATTTATCAATTGTCTATAAATTAACTTGATTTTATGCTCACGATGAATAAAACCTATCTACCTATAGTATAGTCATAGTATAAACCTAGTTCATCAAATATTATAGCAATATCATTATAAAATTTTACTGCCAGAATTTAATTAAATACATGAAGATCTATTAGTTTATAATAAAGTATTATAGTATTATATAGAATCTGCAGCAATTTTGTATCAAACATAAAATTTAAATTACCAAATTACATTACCTCAAACAATCATCTCACCTAAAAACTTTTAAACAGTATAGGTGTAGATAATAAAATCAAGTGTTACCTAATTTATTATTTATAATATAAATAGTTTGTTCCATATAATACTCTACCTATATAATAAGTTATATCAAATAGTATATAGTCACATATTATTATTATACAATTTAATTTTCAGACTTTAATTAAATATAGGTACATAAAGTTCTATTTTGTTTGTTAATACTGTATTATTTAGAATCTGGAGCAGTATTTGTATGCTACACTAAATTTATTATATTAATTATGTAACATTAATATCAAAAACATAATAACCGAAAATTAACCATTATTTTTACAGTATAAGATATAAAAACAACAAACAAACGAATATTTAAAAATATAAGTCGAGTGTTTTTTTTCAAATCATAGTAACAATACTTTATTTGTATAAATAAAAACTTTTAGAATCGTCAATTCGCGGCGACGGCTAAAACGAATTAATTTAATATATTAAAAAAAAAAAATCGAAAAAAAAAAGATTTCGAATTAACACGGCCGCCGCAAATTTACACAATCAGCCGCGGCCGGTATCGAACGCTCCACCGCCGGATAACCTAGCTAACGCCCTAATCCTACCTACCTACCTATCGAGTTGAGAACTGGTGTGAAATCTCTGCCTCTTAAGGCGTCTCGCCGCCGAGGCGAATCGCGAACGCTACGCCGTCGTCCGCCCCGCGGTCTCCCGGGTCGGACGGCGGACGACGTCCTCGGCCGCGTTCTCCCGGAGCGAACGCGATTTACGGGAAAAAAATCCAATATATATATAGTAGTAATATAGTAATGACGACGCCGCGGTCTACTGTCGTCGGTTTTACTCGCCCGCGGCACTCGCCGGGATCGAAGTGGGGCGGCGCGCCGACGGTAAATTTAGCGGGGATTCCGAATACGGGGCGAGCGGGGATATGAGACGTTTGAAAGTGGGTTAAAACTCGACTTTACGAAAAAAAAACGGCCAAACGGCGCGCTTCGGCGGCGGGCGGTTCGCGCGCGATCTCCGCCGAGTAAGGGTCGAGACGAATAAAGCGCGGCCCGGGGCGGCGTGTAAATCTCCCGGGGAACGCGAATAAGGTCCGAGCGGGGCCGCGCGTCGCCCCGAAGGGGGGTAAAACTCGACTTTTCGAAAAAAAAAGTCGAATATCTCTCGAAAACTCGTAAATAAAATTGATAAGGCGTCGGTGATAACGCGGCGACGGTTACGCCGGATTTTTTCATTGGCGCGCGCTCGTTCTACCCGCCGCACGGTCCGACGTTCACTAAATAACGCAGAAAAACGCCATAGGGAGCGCCCTCGGGTTAGCGTTTTATAGTATAAGACTAGACTTCGGTCGTTTGTCATCCCGCCTGCGGCGGAAAGACCGTGTGGGCGGTGGTGCTCTTTGTCGATTCACCTCGGGCGATGCTGCGTTTTTCGATCCGGCCTGCGGCGGGAACGCGGGGTCGTCGGGTATCGTCGCGTTGGCAGCACTGGTCTGGCGGTAATTTTTGAACGCGGAAGAATGTCTAGTCGTAAGTCACGGCCGCTGAAAATCGACCGGCGATTCAAGTCGATCGTACGACAATCGGGCAATCCGAAGACGTGTATGTCCGGTTCTCGAGTGTGTGTGTTGAAATCGGGAATTCGGATTCTGAGTTTGAGTGTCTAGCTATCAGTCATCTCGGGAGAAAGTCGATTCCCGAACGGACAATCCGCTTGCGGTGGATCGGATGCAGTGGGAGTCTAAGTCGCTCGTATGCAAGTAGATAGTCAGGTAGGCAATCCGACTACGTCGGATCGCAGACCGTGCACCGGGCGTGTATGTCCGGTTCTTGAGTGTGTGTGTGAAATCGGAAAATCGGATTCTGAGTTTGAGTGTCTAGCTATCAGTCATCTCGGGAGAGAGTCGATTCCCGAACGGACAATCCGCTTGCGGCGGATCGGATGCAGGGGGAGTCTAAGTCGCTCGCATGCAAGTAGATAGTCAGGTAGGCCATGCACCGGGCGTGTATGTGTTGCTGGTTTGAAATGTAAGTGTTGAAAACCTTATTTATTCATCAGAATAGAGTTTTTTATATATTTAGAAAAGTTTAAGTTAGAACGACAAAGCGACAAAAATAAATGTATATACATAGGTTTATTATATGCGTTTACCTACCTTAATCTAACATAACGCAGTTTGACACAATTGAAATATAACTGCGTCAGATAGCAGACAACGTTAATTATTGCGGTAATATATCAACCATAAAAATATACATTTTAAAAATAATAATATACAAATACGTGAAAAAAAACGCAAAAAAAATTAGATTTTGGGCGGCCATGCTATTCAGACGGCCTCCGCAATCCATCGGATTCAATTCAACCGGTATCGAACCGCCTACCTTAGTGTTACACATGTCCTACGCCTTAACCTACCTAACTACCTATCGAGATGAAATGTACAATTAAATCTATAGCACTTGAGCCATTTCTACACAACGACGAATTCTGTATTAAAAATGTTAATTCGTAGAAATCGTGTGTACTAAAACCTTAAATCGCATATTTTTACGTTTCCGGTGTGTATATATCGTGTGGTTTTATTGTAGTCCGATAAACATATACTGAAATAAAGACAATTAGGTACATAATAAATACGTAATAATAATATATACATATGCTAGGTAATTTAGCTGGGATTCCGAATACGTCGCGAGCGGGGCTGTGAGACGTTTAAAACTTTTAGAATCGTCAATTATCGTTCAAACAGAACGCGGCAACGGCTAAAAAGAATTAATATAATAATAAAATAAATAATTCGCGAAAAAAAAGAATTTCTAATAAAACACAGCCACCGCAAATTTACACAATTCGCCGCGGCCGATATCGAACGCTCCACCGCCGGGTAACCTGCCTAACGCCCTAATCCTACCTACCTAGACACTGAGATGAGAATCGGAGTGAAATAAATGCCTCTTAAGGCGTCAATTATATATAGTTATTTATCAATTTTCTATTAATTAACTTGATTTTATGCTAATTATGAATAAAACCTATCTACCTATAGTATAGTCATATCGATCAATAATTATATATTGTTAATTATATATAAACCTAGTTCATCAAATAGTATAGCGATATCATTATAAAATTTAATGTCAGAATTTAATTAAATACATGAAGATCTATTAGTTTATAATAAATTATTGTATTATATAGTATCTGCAGCAGTTTTGTATCATACATAAAATTTAAATTACCAGATTACATTACCTCAAACAATCATCTCACCTAAAAACTGTAATATATTTAGTACTACATAGAGTATACTTATAGGTGTCTTATATAACTATCGTGTCTAGTCAAGTAGTATATATTAGAGAACTATTGCATATAATGCAGCCCATGTTAAACAGTATAGGTGTAGATAATAAAATCAAGTGTTACCTAATTTATTATTTAAAATAAATAGTTTGTTCCATATAATACTCTACCTATATAAGTTATATCAAATAGTATCATTATACAATTTAATTTTCAGACTTTAATTAAATATAGGTACATAAAGTTCTATTTCGTTTATTAATATTGTATTATTTAGAATCTGTAGCACTGTAGCAGTATTTGTATGCTACACTAAATTTATATAAACTGTAATATATCGAGTACCTACTACATAGTATGTTATATATTTATTACTATCTAGCCACATAATCGAGCCCTTGTCTGACTTAGATGCGTTGATAAATAGCTGTGGATGTCAATTATATATAGTTATTTATCAATCGTCTATTAATTAACTTGATTTTATGCTCACGATGAATAAAACCTATCTACCTATAGTATAGTCGTATCGATCAATAATTACATATTGTGTTAATTATATATAAACCTAGTTCATCAAATAGTATAGCGATATCATTATAAAATTTAATTGTCAGAATTTAATTAAATACATGAAGATCTATTAGGTAGTTTATAATAAATTATTGTATTATATAGTATCTGCAGCAGTTTTGTATCATACATAAAATTTAAATTACCAAATTACATTACCTCAAACAATCATCTCACCTAAAAACTGTTAAACAGTATAGGTGTAGATAATAAAATCAAGTGTTACCTAATTTATTATTTAAAATAAATAGTTTGTTCCATATAATACTCTACGTATATAAGTTATATCAAATAGTATCATTATACAATTTAATTTTCAGACTTAAATTAAATATATAGGTACATAAAGTTCTATTTTGTTTATTAATATTGTATTATTTAGAATCTGTAGCAGTATTTGTATGCATTAATTATGTAACATTAAAATCAAAAACATTTAACCATTATTTTAATAGTATAAGAAAGATATAAGAACAACAAACAAATGAATATTTAAAAATATAAGTCGAGTGTTTTTTCTTTACGGTCAGTATCGAACGCTCCACCGCCGGGTTTCCTGCCTAACGCCCTAATCCTACCTACCTAGCCACTGAGATGTGAATCGGAGTGAAATAAATGTCTCTTAAGGCGTCTCGCCGCCACCGAGGATAATCGCGAACGCTACGCCGTCGTCCCACGTGGACTCCCGGGTCGGGCGGTCTACTGTTTTCCGACGCGTTCTAACGAAGAAAAAGCGATTTACGGGTCAAAAATCGGAATTTCTACACATAAATACATATTATAAATAAATAGTTTGTTCCATATAAATATATAATACTCTACCTATATGAGTTATATCAAATAGTATATAGACACATATTATCATTATACAATTTAATTTTCAGACTTTAATTATAGGTACATAATTAATATTATTTAGAATCTGTAGCAGTATTTGAATGCTACACTAAATTTATATAAAATGTAATATATCAAGTACCTACTACATAGTATGTTATATATTTATTACTATTTAACCACATAATCGAGCCCTTGTCTGACTTAGATGTGTTGACCAATAGCTGTGGATATCAATTATATATAGTTATTTATCAATTGTCTATTAATTAACTTGATTTTATGCTCAGGATGAATAAAACCTATCTACCTATAGTATAGTCATATCGACCAATAATTATATATTGTTAATTATATATATACATAGTTCATCAAATAGTATAGCAATATCATTATAAAATTTAACTGCCAGAATTTAATTAAATACATGAAGATTTATTAGTTTATAATAAATTATTATTGTATTATATAGTATTTGCAGCAGTTTTGTATCATACATAAAATTTAAATTACCAAATTACATTACCTCAAACAACCATCTCACCTAAAAACAGTATAGGTGTAGATAATAAAATCAAGTGTGACCTAATTTATTATTTAAAATATAAATAGTTTGTTCCATATAATACTCTACCTATATAAGTTATATCAAATAGTATATAGTCATATATTATCATTATACAATTTAATTTTCAGACTTTAATTAAATATAGGTACATAGAGTTCTATTTTGTTTATGAATATTGTATTATTTAGAATCTGTAGCAGTATTTGTATGCTACACTAAATTTATATAAACTGTAACATATCAAGTACCTACTACATAGTACATAGTATGTTATATATTTATTACTATCTAACCACATAATCGAGCCCTTGTCTGACTTAGATGCGTTGACAAATAGCTGTGGATATCAATTATATATAGTTATTTATCAATTGTCTATAAATTAACTTGATTTTATGCTCACGATGAATAAAACATATCTACCTATAGTATAGTCATAGTATAAACCTAGTTCATCAAATATTATAGCAATATCATTATAAAATTTTACTGCCAGAATTTAATTAAATACATGAAGATCTATTAGTTTATAATAAAGTATTATAGTATTATATAGAATCTGCAGCAATTTTGTATCATACATAAAATTTAAATTACCAAATTACATTACCTCAAACAATCATCTAACCTAAAAACTTTTAAACAGTATAGGTGTAGATAATAAAATCAAGTGTTACCTAATTTATTATTTATAATATAAATAGTTTGTTCCATATAATACTCTACCTATATAATAAGTTATATCAAATAGTATATAGTCACACATTATTATTATACAATTTAATTTTCAGACTTTAATTAAATATAGGTACATAAAGTTCTATTTTGTTTGTTAATACTGTATTATTTAGAATCTGGAGCAGTATTTGTATGCTACACTAAATTTATTATATTAATTATGTAACATTAATATCAAAAACATAATAACCGAAAATTAACCATTATTTTTACAGTATAAGATATAAAAACAACAAACAAACGAATATTTAAAAATATAAGTCGAGTGTTTTTTTTCAAATCATAGTAACAATACTTTATTTGTATAAATAAAAACTTTTAGAATCGTCAATTCGCGGCGACGGCTAAAACGAATTAATTTAATATATTAAAAAAAAAAAATCGAAAAAAAAAATATTTCGAATTAACACGGCCGCCGCAAATTTACACAATCAGCCGCGGCCGGTATCGAACGCTCCACCGCCGGATAACCTAGCTAACGCCCTAATCCTACCTACCTACCTATCGAGTTGAGAACTGGTGTGAAATCTCTGCCTCTTAAGGCGTCTCGCCGCCGAGGCGAATCGCGAACGCTACGCCGTCGTCCGCCCCGCGGTCTCCCGGATCGGGCGGTCTGCCGCGTCGGACGGCGGACGACGCCCTCGGCCGCGTTCTCCCGGAGAGAACGCGATTTACGGGAAAAAAATCCAATATATATATAGTAGTAATATAGTAATGACGACGCCGCGGTCTACTGTCGTCGGTTTTACTCGCCCGCGGCACTCGCCGGGATCGAAGTGGGGCGGCGCGCCGACGGTAAATTTAGCGGGGATTCCGAATACGGGGCGAGCGGGGATATGAGACGTTTGAAAGTGGGTTAAAACTCGACTTTACGAAAAAAAAACGGCCAAACGGCGCGCTTCGGCGGCGGGCGGTTCGCGCGCGATCTCCGCCGAGTAAGGGTCGAGACGAATAAAGCGCGGCCCGGGGCGGCGTGTAAATCTCCCGGGGAACGCGAATAAGGTCCGAGCGGGGGCGCGCGTCGCCCCGAAGGGGGGTAAAACTCGACTTTTCGAAAAAAAAAAGTCGAATATCTCTCGAAAACTCGTAAATAAAATTGATAAGGCGTCGGTGATAACGCGG